>JAULBZ010002930.1:0-17568 GCA_032360805.1 Neoturris breviconis
TACATAAAATACGGTGTTTAAATTCACAGCATAGGTTTAAGCTATAAAGCTATGCTCAAAAATCCCTCATCCACAGTGACTATTTACTCTTATATTGATCAATAAAATACTTACTTTGCTGGTATTAAGTAGCAGTCATCACTGTGGAGGAGGGATTCTGCTGAATATTTTCAGCCAATTTGATTTAATATAATATTCTGAAAAATCTCCCTTCCACAGTGATTACCAGCAATTATGTCAACCCCTGAAGTGGTAATCCCGATCCATCCCACTACCTTATCCTACTACCACTTTGTGTTGCAGTAATTTAGTTGTGTCCGAAAATGTTCTTCTTTTTTAGTCTGGAGAGGAGAAAGTAAAAATTGAAAGATCAGGGGGTAATCCTGTTTGGACAATGTCATGGAACCCTTCCACGTAAGTCTATACCATTTAATGTTAGAGACTGTCATATAGAGGATCTAAAATCTACAATTATATTTTGGCTCCTTCATGGCATGGTGAACGATATTTAAGATTATGCTGTATAAGCAGCCATAATTCAAAATGTATTGGTTCTGGAAACTGATATTGGGAGAAATTTCTGTGTGGAAAAATGCTTATGGTTGATAGGTTACTTCTGCAAAATTAAATCCCCACAGAAAACAAATTCACATGAAAAATAATGGCTTGTTGGTTTCAAGGTAAATAAGGTAGATTGAGGGTTGTATCCCCTATCAGGAGTGGGATGAATATCTAGAAAGGGTAAATCATAAGAACCCCTCTCCTAGTAGTGGCTTCAGCATTAAGAGGGAGGAGGGGGGGATTAAAATCAATAAATTATGTAGCTAACACTTTGTGGTGTGGCAACACTCAAAGATTTTTACCCGCAATTATTTCTCTCCATAAAGTACTTTTTTTTTTGTTTATAGAGATGAATCAACTGATATTCTTGCCGTTGGAGATTGGGGTCAAAGACTATCATTTTACCAATTAAGTGGGAAACAGGTATAAAACTTTTATCAGTTTCTAAATTTCTGAAGAATAATGTAGAAAAAAAAAAGGCCTTAATTCAGGAAATTGTACTCTGTAGCCTGAGGTGATTCTTTGCTCTAATTTTGACTACTGCAGCAGGTACTAAAGACACTAAATACATTGTTCAAAGTAAGAGTAAAATGTCTGTTTTAATTTGTAATTATGCAAAGTCAGAGGAATTTTTGGACTTTTTTGAAGTTAGACTGATCTAGCCCTTGGCTGATGGACTACTAGTAATTTAGTTACGAATGTCTTGGAATAAGGGCTGTTAAAAAGGAGTGATAAGTACAATTTGGAGCTAGATATATTCCCTTGATATACTTCTTTCCCAGGCTAAGGTACCATCTTAAAATTTTGCTCCAAAACCAAGTTATTTGGTAGGGTTAAATCTACTAAACTTGACAAAATTCAACAAAAATTAATCTGTACATGAAGTGTGTTAGGTCAAGAAACTTGCGATGGATTGGTTTCATCGATACAAGAGAAGGGTATTGATTCAACCATCTTGTACTGGATTGGTTTCTTCATATTGAGGAAACCAATCCATTGCAAGCTCGTTGAATATCCCTCTGTGCAGTTTCGTTTTTGTTGAATTTGTTTAGATTTAGTTTGTTTACATCTGCCAAAAAAGTTGAAATTTTAATTTTAAGATTGTCGGTTTATATGCTATGATCATCATCAGGTCGAGACATTTCGGATAATTTTTGTACGTTCCCTCCATCGCCTTTGGGATAATATTGGTCCTCCATCGCCTTTGGGATATCATCCACTAGCTGATCAATGTAGGTACGCTGAGGTCTTCCTCTTGATCTTTTGCCGTACTTTGGGTCCCAGAAAAGAACATCACTTGCTATGATATTTTTCTATTAATGTGTATTATAATTATTTTTAGATCGGTAAAGATAAGAATCTTGGTTTTGATCCATGTTGTTTGAGTTACTTTCCCCGTGGAGAATTTATAATAATAGGTGGCTCAGATAAAAAGGTTAGCAGATAAGATATTGATAACATTGTGTGAACTGGAGAGAAAAAAGAAAACAAGTTTCTGTGTGTATTACAGTCGAAGAATCTCAGAGAATATTAAAAGAAAAAGTAGAAAAAACCTTGTCTTGCAATTTTCAAAATTAATCTTAATGTATCATGTTGCTTTGTTGAATATCGGTTTTATAGTCAGTATTTTATTGAACGATCGACCGAGAAATGATTTAGAGATTAATATCTTTGGCAGAGTAAAGGTAGATTTCCACTAAGCAAAAAAATAGCCATTGGTAGAAATTGACGTCACATGCGAAGGAAGGACTTGGCTTTCACACGAAATCTTTTGCTTAGTGGAAATCCGTATAATTGAGTTTAAGTTTGAGTGTAAAAACATGTTCAAAGTCTGCAGTAAAATGGAAAAATAATTTTTTCTTTAGTGCTATCTTTACACGAAAGAAGGTGTACGTCTTGCTGTCATTGGAGAACTACAGAGTTGGGTCTGGTCTTGCAAAGCACGCCCTGAAGGGAATTATGTGGTATGTCACAGTGTTCGAAACAAGAGCAAATAATTGATGTGGAGACAGGCTTTCTAGCCTGAATCTACGCTCAAATTATCACTCCTCTACAGTCATTATTTACTCTTCTTTCAAACACTCTATCGAGCTTAAAATTTAGATAAAGTCAGTGGAGCAGAAATCTGCATTCTACTATGCATCAAATTCTGCTTAATATGTCTCAAATTGTTCATTACATAGGCAAGTCTAAAATTCATCCAATATCCTGTGGGACAGCAGTATATTTTGACTTCTGTTCCTTATCTCAGTATTCTTACAAACCTTGGTAAATGCTACTAACGTAGTGACAGCCTGTGAATACTGTCTCAGTGTAATAGATATGTGGGACTACGCACTCCAAATTAATTTTACAAAGAAGAAAAAAGTTAATCAGTGAGTCGTGCTAAGGAAAGTTGCAAGCTCATTCCAGTGTACGAAATAGCAAACAATCACTGTGGATGAGTGATTTTTGAGCATAGTTTTATAGCTAAAGCAATGCTCAAAAATCCCTCCTCCATGGTGATTATTTACTCTTATTTCATTAATATAATAGATAAACTTTATCAGTTTCTCGGCAAAATGATAATGGTTGGAATATAGTTTATCACTCGTGGTTGAGTGTTTTTTGAGTATAGTTTTTGGTTTTACTCCAAATGTTCTTCTGCGGGAGATATCGAGCAGTTATTTTTCAAGCTTCAATTTATTTCAGGCTTGTGGGAGTGATGATGGTACCATTTCATTTTATCAGCTCATCTTTAGTACTGTTCATGGTCTCTACAAAGATAGGTAAGAACAAAAATCATCAAGTCTCACAATAACAGTTGAACATCACCTGTGGAAGAGTGAATTTTAGTACAGTTTTCAGTTTTACAACGAAAATCCGTACACAAAAAACACTCATCTACAAATGGTAAATTATATTCAAATAGTAGTAAACGAAATAAGTATTATGATAATAGTATTTATAAAGAAAGGTGTTTTGGTGACGAACTTTGGAAGATTGCGTTTGTCAGTCTAGTTACAATCAAATTGAAACAATCTATATCATGTCACAGACCTTAATGGGCTACATTCTCATCATCAGGAAATAAACAGAAGAAAACTTGGAAATATTATGTGAACCATATACAAGTTCATTGATATCGCAACTTTTCTTCACAGTTTCATATTTAGCTAAAAATTAAATTTAGTCGGGGCCGTCTCAAAATTAAAATGTGCAGAGGAGAGTACAGAGTCAACAAATCAATCCATTGGAAGTTTGTTGACCTAACACACTTCTGTACAGATTCATTTTTGTTGAAGTTTGTCAATTCTAGTTGATTTAACCCTACCAAAAAAGATGGTTTTGATGCAAAATTTGAGACAGTCTCTTATAAATCTGCAGTATATTATTTGGAGCCTCAATATTAATTGTATTTTTAGTTATTCTTCTGTTTTTTATAGATTGTTCTCATTTTTTCTAGTTCTTCGCAGTTTGTAGGTGGCTATCGTCCTCGAGAAGAATTTGGTAGAACAAAACATGATGTTGAGTATAGACCATTTGCTAGATATGCATGTAGTTCGTTAAAAATTCCTGCACCGGTGGAACCATTGTAATTACTTGAAGTTTTGTATTATTTTAGTAGCTTAGTTTGTAGATGCCCCTAGATGTTTGAAGGAGTTTCTAGGAGAGTAGAAGTTTCATAATAGTAATAGTTGGACTAAAAGTATTGAAATAACTTATGTGTGTAAGAAAAGTTGCAAGATTAGAAGGCTCAGTTGGAAATAGTGCAATTATCCAGATAAAAGAATATGAGTCAATGATTGTGCGATTTCAGGGGTTAAAATAACTGCCAGTTATCACTGTGGAGGAGGGATTTTAATTTCAGCCAATTTTGTACAAATGCTATGTACAACAACTGTTTCATCCCTTAGTAGAAAAAGTTATTGATATAGTTTATTTTGAACCCCTTTCTTTATATAGATATGCATATCGTGATAACATGACTGATGTGATTATACAACATTTGATCACTGAACAGAAAGGTAGGTGTTTAGTTGTTGTTGAATAAAAAAGTCGTTAAATGCTAGAACACTGTGAAGGAGCATCTTTGGAGACTAATTTGCTCACACATCAAGTCTTAGAATAAGTCGGACATTAATTTGAGAAAAAATAATCACTGTGGAGAAGTGAGCGGTGGCATCCCACTTTCCTTATTCCTAATAACTAACACTAGGATTTTTAGTGGCTCCTCAACACTAGGAGGAATTCTTGAAGATCTCTTGATTGTCATGATATTGCATCATGAAACTTGATATGATATTAGTATCAACTGCAATGAACATTTTTGTTCCAAAATATTTCTTGTTTTCGGGCGCGGTCATGGGAAATTGGTACCAGTTTTCGAAAAAATAAATAAAGAATAAATTTGAAAAGTTGTATAAAGGAGAGGAACTAAAACTTTGGCTTCATAGCACATTTTAATCAAGAGTTTTAAATACGATACAACATGAAAGGGATGATTTTAAGCCCCCCTCCCCTAGTGTTAATAGTGTTAACAGACCATGTTCCTCATACGGATTTGTTCTGCAAGCCCACTGATTGTCATCAATATCTAGAGTTCCCTTAATGTCACCCGATTCATACGAAACGCTCTTTTGTTTACAGCTAAGGTCTGAATATTAAATGTCTTTGTTCTTCAGAAGAAAAGGCTGCAGAACACCTGGATTATCTAAGATCATGGTTCTGTGAGCGAGGATATCCTGAAAAATTTATCGATTTCCAGCTAGAGAAGGTGCATTCTAAATCAATAGAGGAGCTTTTTTGTCAAAAGCATAAACGGGAATGTGGAGTTTCGTTCGTTGTTATTATTCCTTGTTTGAGCACCCTGAGTAATGTATTAAGAATACACCTTCCTGTTTTGTACAGTAACTCAAGAAGGAGAGTAGCGTAGTGCAAAAATCTCTTCTTAACTTTCAACACCGTACCTTTGATTGAATATAGCTTCAGGTTAGCTATTTTCAAAAACCACTCCTTGACTGATTATTGCTCTGATTTTTAGAGACTGATCTTGCATTAATAGATGTATTTGACATTTCTATAACGATTCTTATATTTCAGTGCGTATAAAATGCAGAGATCTGGTAAAAAGGATTGCAATATACAAACATAGACTGGCGGTAAGAATCGTTTATATTAAGTTATTAAAAACAAAGAAGAATATCAACAAACTCTTTTTATTTATTGAGCAATCAATGATGATGTTAAACCTGAATATCAGCTATGGAGGAGTGATTTTTGAGAATAGTTTTCAGCTTCAAAGCTGAAAACTGCTCAATACACTCCTTTACAGGATATGTCCAGAAGATTCAAGCTTGAAGTTTGTTGTATTTTTGAAGTTTGTAGTACTTTTGTCCTGCAAAGATGAATCCCTCTGGGCAAAAACCTGTTCATAGTCCGCAGTAAATGCACTAGAACAATGTTAAAGACCTTGTTCTAGTGTCTTTACTGCACACTTTGAACAAGTTTTTGCCCTTACTGTATATAAGGGGATACTTTCACATTATTTTTTTTTTCTAAATTTTTCTCACTTTACTTTAAGGCTCTTCTGTAATATTGTATTTTCTTCCAAATAGTAGTATCAAATAATCAATCACAAAATAAGAACTGTAGATTTCACTTGTACTTGTGTCTTATTTCACGTTGTTGTTGTTTTATTATGTAGGTTCAAATGCCTGAAAGGATTGTGATCTATGAAATATACTCTAATGATGCTTCCGACATGACCTACAAAATCAGGGTAAGCCCTGACCATTATCATGCCTGTACTTAAAGTAATATCTACAACGGCAAAATTACTTCTCCACAAGGTGAAAAGTGTCATGTCAGCAAGTTTGCAATTGATTGGTTTCTTCAGTCTAATCAATTGCAAGATGGTTGATTTAACACTCTTCCCCTGGGAACGAATTTTGTAGATGGTCCCTAATAATGTTTTCATTGTTATCAGCCCATATTGTGGAATAATGACAAAATGAAGTAATATTAGTCTTTGTTTTTCTGCAAAAAAAATTCACTGCATATAAAATTTTGCTTGATTGATTACCTCATATCATAGACATTGTGGTTTTATGTAGTTTTTTTTTATTTTCCAGGAAAGAATTAATAAAAAAGTTGATTGTAATTTACTTGTTGTTACTGGAAACAATCTAATCCTCTGTCAGGTAAGGATTTGTTTGAAATTTAGAGGGTAATGGCTTGATAATGTCGTGTAATAGATTGTACAAACTGTTAACAAAAATTTAACTGATTAGCTTGATAGAATTATTCAATTTTAAACTACCAAAGGGTAGGCTTTCTTTCGGGTGGCATGTGCACGGGGTTGAGTTTAATATCAGACTTTTGTTGCTATTGCAATCACTTTGCGGTGGCGGCCCATTTTTCTTAATAGACCATGTTCCCGAAGTGCATTTGGAAATTCGGTACCAGCATTTGTGGAGACATTCTAGAGGGCTCACTGAAAATATTTCAATTTCGTTCACTTGGTCCCGAGTTTTGGGCAAAAAGGGTCCAAATGAACTGAACGAGGAGGGTACTGTCCTGAAATTTGGTTATGGCGTTCTAGGCAATATTACAAGATTTATTTTCCAATTTATTTTCTAATTTCGTCAATTCGGATTCAAAAGTGGAGACTTAAAAATATATTCTATGCGGTTTTGACCACATTCACCTAAATAGCATGCTAAAATGATGATGAAGAAGTAGAGACTCAGGATTTTTTTGTGGAGTGGATACTTAAAAGAATACTTTTGAGAATTTGATCTGAAACTTTATCAAGTAAACTTTATTACTTTATTACGCCATGTAAAATCTGAGTGTTTATCCTGGACATAATTTTACCTTGAAAAAGGTGTTCCAAATGTTTAATTGAACTGAAATTTTACCATCTTAATAAAGACATATTTCAAGCACTGGCGTATAATGTTTGTATGCAAATCATATTTATGTGCTTAGGTTTAACTTTCACTTGGTTTGGTGGGTTACTTTCAATACCGTATCTTTGATTTCTTTATATGGTTTTAAACACCATCTTTCAGGGATGTAAAAATCAAAAACTAACAATTGTATGGGCATACATCTAGCCATTGGACATAGGCTAAGGGACCATCTCCAAAATTGGTTACCAGGGGAAGGGTGAATCAATGGTCTTGCAATTGATTGGTTTTTTCGTCCCGAAGAAACCAATCAATTGCAAGCTCATTGACTTAACACTCTTCATCACAGAATTAATTTTTCTCAAAATTATTGAATTTTAATTTTTTAAAGCTGATAAGATATCTGCTTTTAGTAACAAATTTTGGACATAGGCTAACAATTTCAGTAACGTGATCCCATCCTTTTGTATTCTCTTACTACAGTATTATTAATTTTGAGAAATCAGTAAAGATCCATTATTTTTACTTCACTATAAAATTAGTACTTGATACTGATAAGTTTTGATCCAGAATATGAAATGCACAGTTGTTGCTGTCCTTTTGTTATTTAATAACAGTTTATTATGATGAATCGATTTTGCTTTGCTTGCTTGTAGGAAAAGAGACTGCAATGTTTAGCATTTGATGGAACTAAGGAAAGGTGAGACTACTAAATATACAAATGGAAACCCTTTGTTAAAAATATTTATTTTTTCCTGCAAAGTTAGAAGTAACGCAAAGCCAGGATATGAAATAACAACTGATCATAGAACACATAGTTTTGTCCTAACCCAGTAGGCAAAGAACAACTCCATTTGACCTTGTTCTAGCGTCTTTACTGCTGACTCTGAAACACATTTTTGCCCACTTGTTTAATGTTTAATGTTATCATTTTGTTTAGAGAATGGGAAATGGAGTCACTGATACGATACATCAAAGTTATTGGTGGCCCTGTTGGTAGGGAAGGGCTACTTGTTGGACTTAAAAATGGACAGGTAATGTTTTGTTTGTTTATCAAAATTCTCACTGTCACACAATCAACCGATTATTATATTTGTTACTAGATGTGATATTTGATATCACATCTAGTAGAGGTAACTCCAAAGAGTTATTTAGATGCTGCCCTCTCAGTCTTAAGCCTGTTTCACACTGGTGAAGCATATGCAGACACAATAGTTGTAAGCATGCGCACAACTTACCTTATTTTTTAAACAGGTATTAGCGACGCAAGTAAAATGCAAGAATATCAAAATATTTTGATATTCTTGCGTCTTTTTACGTCTGCTTGCGTTTTAAAATAGCAACATTTCATTTGCGCATGCTTGCAACTCTTGAGTTTGCGTATGGTTCACCAGTGTGAAACAGGCTTTAGTGCACATTCAACAATAAATCGTTGCAGATCATGCAGTGACTTGTAATCAAAATGTTCCCCCCATGTCTTAGACCATTCTCTGATGACAAAGAATTTGTATGTATATTTTACTACCATTTCTGGACCATCTCTCGTTTATTAATTATAATAGTATTTACTGTTGTTTAATTCTGTTTGCAATTTGTAGATTCTGAAGATCTTTGTTGACAATCAATTTCCAATCTTATTGTTAAAACAACAGACCAGTGTTCGGTGCTTGGATTTATCATGCAGGTTAGTTTAAGCTTTCCACCAACAGATCACATGTGGAAGAGTGTGATATCCAACAGTTACTTTTAGACTTTGATAAGTGTTTTCAGGAATTGAAATGACTACACCTAGTGAACAAAAACTTTGAAATCCGCAGTAAAGATGCCGGAACAATATTTTCCAGCGTCTTTCCTGCAGACTTTGAACAAGGTTTTGCTCACTGGTTTAGTAAGTATTTTCAGGGATCTGTAACAATATTAACAATTGCAGATACTAACAGTGGTTGAAATTAGAGTAAATAATTACCGTGGAGGAGGGAGCTTTGTACCCTGTAGTTATGCTCAAAATCATTCTTCCACAGAGATTATTTGTTCTTATTTGGACTACTATTCATCAATCATACTGAAAAATAATATGGCTCGTCTTTTTGTATCATTATTGTTAAGCAATGATTATGTACTCATAACTTTATTCAGTAATGTTTTGTCCTCAAAAATAAAAGTATATTGTACTGCATTGTTTATTTAAATAATAATATTTTTATCAGCCGAAAGAAACTTGCTGTTGTGGATGAAAACAATACGGTTCTTGTTTACAATTTGGAAACAAAAGAATTGTTATTCCAGGTAATAAACAATCAGGAGAAAATACTGAGTCAACAATATTGCATTTGATTGATGTTGGTACGCTCAAACTGAAAGTACTCCAAAAAATATTTTTTACATGTAATAATACTCCTTGAAAAGAGCTTTCCAACAGATAATTTTGTTAATCGTAACGAAAATTAGATATAACCAAAAAAATTAAAAATTGTAAATCCAAGTAAACAGTTGATTGACACATGGAGAAAGATCATAAATAGAGTTTATTCTGTTCTAATCAAGGTCAAAGATATCATTTACATGCTTCAGCAATTCTTTAGAAGTATATTAGTATAGACATGCCACAACTTAGGATTAAATAGCCTGTTTCCATTGATATAGTAGGCTACATTAAGATAGCGCAGGATAGGCAATTTAGTAAAGCTACTTACAGTGCTACAAACCTTAAAGTTATGATTATAAATCCCTCTTCCACAGTCAGTATAAGCTCCTAGTTTGTACTTATCAGCAAATATTTATTTAATCTTTTATTATTTCAGTATAATAATTGGGAAGTCTGTCCAAAGGAGGATCGCGATGAGAATGTTCATATTATGAGTTGTAAAAACTTTAGTGGACTTCACTCACCTGCATATAGACCATCATCCATGGCCTGTTTCAATTTATTCAAACAGTCCTCGTTTTATACAGATGATGAAGAAAATTCGGAGATATTTTATGGATTTAGATTTCAGAATGATGATTTTATTTCAGTGAGTTAGGAAGTATTTTGAAAATAAAATTTGTGGAGAAGAGTACTGAGTGAACGATTATGGTAATTGGTTATTAGTTTCTTTTTTACTGAAGAAACCAATCATTTGCAAACTTGTTGGCGTAACACTCTTCTTAGCAGTTTTATTTTTGTTGAGTTTAGTTTAAAATATTTCAAGTTAATTTTCTCATGCAAGTTTGATGCAACTTTTAGTTTGTTTTGAGAACATCTTGAACCGTTCGGTATATTACACATTCTGCTTTGCCCAACAGAATTATTCAACGTTCTTCACGGTATGTAACCATGTTTTTCTATGCCGAACGACGGTTTGTTTCCTTTTGTGGTGAATTCAAATTATGAATTTTGGATTTTCTTTAACTTATAATTATCTTGGGCAAAAACTTGTTTAAAGTCCTCAGTAAAGGCACTAGAACAACATTGTTCGATGTTGCTTTGGTATCTTTGTTGTAGATTTTGAACAAGCTTTTTGCCCACTAGGTAGTATACGTACAACAAACTAACTAGTGTAAGATTTAGCAAGTTACTATACACTATAATATTTTCAAGGAGTTAGACTGTAGATTTAATATTGTTTCGACAATAATAAATATTTTAGCAGATGTTTATTCAGTTATAGATTTGATGTCAGTGCAGTAAATAGGCAGGTTAAACTTTGAATTTGATTCTGTTTCTGGATACTTCTTCATGGAAATATATTTTCAGTTGCTTAAAGTTCTTTGGTCAATCAGTACGAAGAAACCAATCCATTGCAAGATCGTTGACTCGTTGATATTACAATGAAATCATTTGAAAGTTATGCATGATGCAAAACTATTTATTTTATTAGAACTTGTGTATTTAAAATTATCAGTCACCTTCAATAGAGTCCTTAATCTTTAGGAGGAACCCATAATGCTCTGCATCATATTGCATTATTTTTAATTTTTAAACATTGCTTATGCTAAGTTCTCTTTAAGAACACATTGTGCAAATGAAATATACAACGGTGGTTTGGTAGTCATGTTTTCATTTAAAAGGTAGTACGAGTTAATTTTCTCCTTGCGGTTTTTCTCAATTTTGTTGGATTTACTGCTGTGATTGCGAAGCCATGAAAATTAGTTCCTTTACTAAGATTCCCTTAGTTTTCCATGCTCTACAAAAGTAATGTATAATTTTGTATCTTTGTAGGAACCAAATGGAAACAGTGTTGCATGGAATACGCACAATGATGTGAGTTTTATTCTTGTTTATTTTTATTTTTATTTTTATTTTGTTCTGCATAGTAGAGAATGCATTTTTGTAATAATAATATGAATTGATTCATGAATTTTTGTCAAAAAAGTCATGGTACGTTGGTGTGCGTAGGACTGGTTTTAAAATTTAACCAAAGAGGTAATGGTATATCTCGTATAGAATTTATATCTTGATAATATAATTTTTTATATATTATATAATTTTTTAAACGCTGTATACTGACAAGGCCATTATTGATACAATAAATTTCATGACTTATCTAAGTTAAATTAACTAAAATTAACAAAATTTAATAAAAATGAATCTGTACAGAAGTTTGTTAGATCAATGAACTTGCAATGGTTTTTCTTCGGTACGAAGAAACCAATCCATTGCAAGGTCGTTGACTTAGTACTTTACTCTGTAGATTGAGACGGTCCTTAACCTAGCGTTAATTAAACAATATCAAACCCAACCAACCAACCAAACCAACCAAGTCTATTATTTGTTTTCTTTCTAGGATATGTTGTGTTTTTCTGGTGGTGGTATGTTAAATATTAAAGCAGGAAACTTTCCAGTTCATCAACAGAAAGTTCCAGTAAGTTAGAAATACTGTCATAACCTAGACATAACTGCCAGACATTGGCACTGGCAGGAGTATTTATTGAGTATAGTTTTCAGCAGCACAGCTGACAATTACTTCTACTGCTGACAACTACTGAGAACTACTCCTATAGTTTTATTTATGTTGGGTGTCTAATCTATTTTGTTGAAATCTCTATGTTGGTAGATTGAAAGAAGTAAAGCTACTGTATTTTCAGTTTAGCCGATGATTTGATTAGAGGTGCGATATCAATAATCTTGTAGTTACCGTATTTCCTTGATTAAGCTTTGATTAAGCCTTGATTAAGTGCTTAATCCAGGAAATACGGTACTTTGTTTCTTGGTACGAAAAGACATCAATTACAAAATTCTCTGAAAACATAATTTTTAGATCAGCACTTATTATGAGTAAGTTGTGTTTTGTAGTCAGTCATCTCTCCCTAACCACACCCATCCCAAGTAATATTCTCTTTCGTGTCACCAAGTTTGTGTATTTCATTTTAGGGTTTTGTTGTTGGGTTTTGTGGATCTCGTATATTTTGTCTTCATGTCTATAACATGTCATCTGTTGAAGTACCACAGGTATGCAACTAATAACAGGACTGAGTCAATGGAGCCATGTCTTTGTAAAGTCATTTCCTTGTGAATTTATGGATTCAAATCAATCAGTTGTAATATAGTTTACTTAAACATACCTAATCGCATACCATGCCATGTTGTCATGGGAGACAAGTGTTCATAATATATTAGGCCGTAGCTTATTACGTATAATTCTGCGACAATTTCTAGACAGTAAAATGTTTTTTTATCAAAAGCCTGTTCATTGCCACATCAGGGCTCAAATTAACAATAATTCAGCAATGTGGTGGAGTGATTTTTGGGAATGGTTTAAGGCTTATTATTTCTCCAAGGCAATTATATGCTCTTGTTTTAAGTACTGTTGTGTCCCAATGCAATAACGTTGTACTACCGTCATCCCCTTATGAAGTGGTCTTGACTATGTTTCAGGGTTTTAGGGTTGCTCATGAATCAGGAGAATAAATAATATCTGTAGAGGATAAGAAAGTACTCTCTCTTCCAGTAGTGGCCTCGACCTTGAGAGGGGAGAAATATTTAAAGAAAGAAAAAAACATTGCAATGTCATTTTGACTTTATTCTGATCATGTATTTTATGCTCACAAAAAATTAGAAGGAAAAAATATTTGAATTTACTATGAAAACATTGATTTGAAAGCATTTCCATATGTATGCTTTCTTCTCGTTCTTGAAAACAGACTAATAAAATGTGAGAGTACTCCTTTAAACTAACTATAGCTTTTCTTTCCATTATGTCATTCGCATAGATAATTTGTACTATTATTAATTGTTTAGTCCACACCCATGTATCAATATCTTGAGAAGAAAATGTTTAGGTAAGTTTTAAGTGTGTTTTAGAACTTTCATTTATAGAATGAGTAAATTATTACAGTGTTTGAATTAAGAGGAAATAATCGCTGTGGAGGAGGGATTTTTGAGCATTGCTTCAGGGTTTCTAGCCTGAAGTAATACTTAAATTGTATAACAGGTGATCTTCTATTTTTGGGAAGGAATAAAATTTAAACGAAGAAATATATAGATGGCCGCTTTAGTGAAAATGTCAACTGAATTAAAAAATGTAACTATGCACCTTTTCTTTGAAATGCACAGTTCATGGGATCAATGTTTTTTTTTCAGCTATTTTTAGGAAGGCCAATTAGGGAGCATCTCCAAAATTCGTTTCCTGGGGAAGAGTGCTGAATCAACGATCTTGCAATTGATTGGTTTCCAAAGAAACCAATCAATTGCAAGCTTGTTGACTTAACACTCTTCATCGTAGATGTTCTTTATCAAATTTATTGATTTTAACTTCTTTAAAGCTGCTAAAATATCTGTAGATGATTAATTATATGAACCACTTTTAGCCATTCATGATCGTCTTTCATGCTATAAATGAATCTTACATTTGCTATTCCTTATAGAGAAGCCTATAGAATTGCATGTCTTGGTGTTACTGATGGTGATTGGAGAGCACTGGCTATGGCAGCATTAGAGGTATGTTTTCTATTTAAATGCAACACTCTAAGGGTCTGAACCCAATGGAATTCTTAGGAACACATTCTTGCAAGTTTCAGTAAAAGATTTTTGTAAGCACCCATCGGAGATGAATAGGATTTGTTTTTAATGTCACAAGTAGTATTGTTTAATAATTGTATTAAAAATTTGCAACAAATACGAAACCAAACGAAAAGTTCAATTACGAGATCTTTAGTAAATCATGTTTTGACCATTTTTTTTACTGAAGCTTTACTAGATAAATAAACTCTGAAAGAAATGAAGCAAATGTATGATATTTCATTATATTTATGACATTTTAACCATTTTTAGGGTTTGGAATTTCAAGTTGCTAAATTGGTAAGTGCTCTATTAAGCCTATACTAGCTTTTTCATGGAGTTATATGGAAAAATATAGTTATATTGAAAAATATTAACCCATAACAGAAAGTACAAAACCGAGCAGTTGATGCCCGGCAGTCATAATCCATGCTTGATTAGGTAAAGCTTAACTATGTTGTGACTTTATTATTTTTATGAATGTTTTTGAGTAATAAACTTGAGCTCTTTTATTATTGTTCATTTTAGGCATTTGTTCGAGTACGAGACTTGAAATTCTTGGAACTCATACATAGCATAGAGGTATCTTTATGTGTACACAATAGTTTAATGTTTAATGGAATAATTAATTTAACATTGAATCTGATACAAGTTGTTTAGAAAATGTTTTTGAGAAGAGTTTTTAAAGATAATCATTTAACATAAGTACCGCTTGAATACAATGGAACACGTAAAAATATCATCATAATTTTGAATGTTCTATTCTTTAAAAATTTGAATGTGCTGACAATCAGAATAAAACAACCGGAGTGGGGCCTCTATTATGTGCATTATTGTTAAATTTAAAAGTCAATCAATTACTATTTTCAAATATCATATTTTCAAACATCATTCTTTTCAAATAATACGTTAACTTGTTATAGAAAATAATTAAAATTTGCTGGATTTAATTCTGTATTAATTCTCATGTAAATGAGTAATTTGACCAGGAAATAAAAGTCTAAAGATGGGTGCTGGCAATGAGCTTGTAATTTTCTTCTCTTAACTTCTTTCTCTAATTCTACCTCATGGTACAAGCTCATTACCAGCACCAATCTTTAGAGTTTTATTTTAGGCAGATATAATTTCTTTTAAATCTACAGAACAACAAAACTTTGAGATCAATTCTATAATATTTTGTAAATTATAACAATAGATTTTCATTATGCTCTGTTAACTTTTATTTTATTTTATTTTGTATTGAAACCTACGCTAATGTATACAATTGTATAATAATTACAATTTATACTTATAATAATTAGGAACAAAGAAAACGTGGTGGTGTCAATAATCATGTATTTCTTGCTGATATATATTCTTACCAGGTGATGTAATATGCCATTTCTCTCGTACCTTTAAGATAGTCTGGTAATGAATCTATCGATGCATGTACAACTGACCTGTATTTTATTGAGATTTCAGAATTCTTTTCTTTGCACTTTCACACGTCATTCATTATAACTTTTAAGATTGTGCTGCAAGCAGCCTATTGATACCCACCCACTATATATGTATTATTTTCTTCGCACCTCCTTGGTAACGTTAACTGGTCTATGAAGAATAGTTCTGTAAGGCACATCGAGAAATGATACAATATTATGCTGCTGTGTTTTATTGCGTTCTGATGATAATCTAGAAGCTTGAGGCATTGGCAGATACTATTACTAAAATGTTTTAAAATACTCAATAGTCAACATTTTTCGGCGTAAAGAAATTATTAATCTTCAACATGTTTTGAAATTTATTGTTTTCTTTTTGTTGACCAATTCTATTGATTCAAAAGTCAATAAACAATTTCTCATTATTTACAGATTGTTTTTTTTCCATGTAGGGTCGCTTTCATGAAGCTGCAAAGTTATATAAAAAGACTGGAAACGAAGAGAAGGTAAGGGGAGTATAAAATAATACTCAAAATCTCAAAATAAAATATACGGAGGAGATTTTGCAATAGATTGGTTTCTTCGCAAATTTGTTGACCTAACACACTTCTATGCATTACACTCAACAATCCTATTGCAAGCTCATTGACTCTTCTGTACAGTTTTAATTTGTTGAATTTGGTAAACTTTAGATAAGTCTATCAAAAAGTTGTTTTTGCTACATAACTTTGAGACGAGATGGTTCCTACGTAAAAACATTATCAAACTCCCCAGTGGGCAAAAACGTGTTCTAAAGCAGTCGTAAAGACAACTGTTCTAGCATCTTTACTGCAGGCTTTGAACAAATATTAAACCACTGGTATTATACTGGTGTATTATATGTCCAATACTCAAAGGATCGAAAAACATTAAATTGTACGAAATGAAACTACCAGGAAATGTGAGCTTAATCAATGATCTTGCAATTGGTTGGTTTTTTCGTCTCGAAGAAACCAATCAATTGAAGAAACCAATCAATTGCAAGCTTATTGACTATTAATCATTGTAGATTATTATTCCCCAAATTATATTGATTTTGACTACTTTAAATCTGCTAAAATATCTGCTTTTTCAAACGAATTTTGGAGATGGCTCCTTTGTTGAATGATATTGCAATTTGCTTCTTCATTACGAAAAACAACAACAAAACAATTGACATATTGTTGGACTCCAATACCCTTTCTCATCAGAGATGTTATTTCCTTTCCAATAGGCTTTAGAAATGTTTACAGATTTACGTCAATTTGAATATGCGAAAGAATTTCTCGGTGCCAGTGATCAGCGTAATGTGAAACAACTAATAAAAAAACAAGCAGAGTGGTGTAGAACAACCAATGATCCACGAGCCGCTGCGTAAGTTACTTCAAGTTTGTATAATTGCAGTCACAATGGGTTTGTTTTTGAAATTACCTTATATTTGCATGCTAATAATAACATGTAATTTGAATGTTAAACAGTATAATTTTTAAAACGGCACAAAAGGAAAAGTATCTATACTAAATCATTGGTATACACACCAAATGTATTGGTATTTATACCAAAGATATGGTATTTATACTACTTAGATAGTATGTATATTTTTTGACTGTATGAGGGTTTCTTTTTGTGGATAGACACTGCAGTGGTTTCCTTAGCTCACATAATATGCATCTAATTGGTTCATACAGTTAAAAAATAT
>JAULBZ010002931.1:0-17568 GCA_032360805.1 Neoturris breviconis
TCAGTAAGTTTTTGAGGGGGGGGGCACTTATTCAATATAATTTTAATTGGAGGGGGCTTATTCGAGAGGGGGGGAGAGGGGGGGGGGCACTTAATCGAGGAAATACCCAAATTTTACAGGGCATTAGGAGTACCTTTATAAGGTGAAATTATGTCAGAGGAGGAGAGTAGTGAAATTTTATATCAAGGATATTTCATATCAATCATAAATAGAACATTTTGGCAAATGTGGTCAAAGTCTCATAGAAATCAAAAGTATTAGTAAAATTTTTAAAGTCCAAATGTGACTCTGATCAAATCCTTATAAACAGAATTAAAAAACTTTCTAAGTGAACAAAAATCATAAATTAAACATTTTGGTGAATGTAAATCAAATAGGTCTCCACTTTGAAAAAATCCCTTTTTCGCCTATACTGAGTCCCAAGTTAATGAAATTGTATTGCCTAGCATGCCATGACCAAATTTCAGAACAATACCACGCCTTTTCCGTCCATTGGACCGAAAATGCAATTTAGACTTTTTTTGCCTAAAAATTGGGACCCAGTGGACGAAATCAAAACAGTTTAGGCGAGCCTTTCTAGAATATCGCCACAGATACTGGTACCCAATTTCAAAATGCTAGCACTTCAGGAACATTGTCTATTAAGAAAAGCGAGATGATGCTGCCGCAAAACGCCCCTGTTGAATAAACACCCCCCAAAAATGCAGGGACGTTTATTCATCATGTTCGGTGTGTGAAATAGCGCCTAATGAACTATTTCAATACAGATGCGTAATCTTAAAATTATACTTTACAACAAGTGACAAAATAAGTATTTAAATAAGCTGTTGGATTATTGACAATCATACCAAACTGTGAACATCTCAACAAAAGAGTTCTTCTACAAAAAGACAAGCAATTGTTATACATACTTAGTTGGACAGATAACAGAAAATGTAAATCTTCGATCAACATCTTGAGCGTGTTTAACAGCCGAAAGACGCAAATCGACCATCTCTGTTATTGCTTCCTACATAGAAATATCAATACTATCACTGATGTTGTTTACATGTTACAGCTTGTGTTAATCCTATTCATACCGGCTTTTGAGGATCTTTTTATTCCAGAGGGTGAGGGATTGCACAAAGTGACCTAAATTGGGATTTACCAAACGTCTAGGGCTATTCAGTCGAGTTTAGTCATTAATTGATCATTACTCAAAAATATAAAAATTATGCTGATTGTGAATCTCATGCAGAAGAATAGAAGTTGATATATTTCTTACAATTGTTTGATAACTCAATGACAAATATATTGGTATATTTCCCACAATTGTTACCTCCGTGTGAGGTTGGTTTTATTATTTTGGTACATGTATCTTTCTAATTTGGGTAAAAAAATAACAGTCACACAAAATTTTAACATTAATTTTTTGGAATTTATTTTTTAAAGACAATCTTCTAAATAGATAAAAAAATAAAAGCCATAAAGTATCAGCTTAATTGCTCAAAGTTCTGGCATTTTTACTGAGACTCTCCCTCCTCCGGTATGAATAAGGTTAAGACATTAATCTAAGTTGAAATAAAAGCTACTAATCTTGTGGATGTTGGATTTTTAAGTTAAAGAGGTTAAAATTCCTCCGTAGCTTTTAAACAAAAAAACCTTATCATTTTGAGATAAATGCGATTTAATAGACTTGTGTCTAAATACAGTTATTAAGGCCACAAACACCTTAGAAAATAGCCTTATGTTCAAAGATTTAAGTATATGGACATAAGGCGTCTTGGTATTAAAACGAGTTAAAAATAGAAGTTTATGGACATCAGCCCATTTTGAGTTAAAAGGAGTTAATGCTTTCTAGTCTCAATACTTCACGAATTCACTAAAATTTTAGTATCTAAATATGTTGGAATTTACATGGACATAAAAGTCTTTCTTGCGATAGGAAAGAGGTAAGGAATGCCAGGGTAGTGTCAGAATTCCATCATTTTTTTTAAAAAATGGGCTTAAGGATTTTCTTATTTAAAGTGACAATTTGCTCTTATTTTGACCACTCACTTGTCATTAAATTATATGCCCAAATATACATTTTCAAACAATTTACATCAACTTCGCTATTCAATAACATTAAACTTAAATTAAATAGATCTTTTTACAAAATTATAAAAATGATACGTTTGTTGCTGAAAGTAAAACTTGTTCCAACGCAATAACTCCCTTTTTGTGCAGTGACTGGAAGTTATTGCATTGCAACAAGTTCTACTTTAAGCCACATTTTCATAAATTTGTGAAAAGGCCTATGCCAACCAAATGCAATTATTTGCAGAAATTCTGAAGCAATTAAAGAAAACTTGATACTCACAGATTTTGACCGTTTTGTGTAATAGAGTTTATTATTTTGTATGACAAACCAACGTCTAAAAAAATATAACAGTACCTACAACAAACAGATTTTTGCAATCACACCATAACATGGAATCAAGCATAAGACTAACTAGCATCAAACTTTTGTCTTGATCGGATTGGTGTCAAATGCTTCAGTAATTTTTGTTTTGCTTAGATTCTTTCCTTTCTACTATTGGGTAAGTCAAAGTTCATTTTATACAATTTAAAATACACATAGTGTTCACAAATACATGTCTGTTCCAAACAATAATAAGTTTTCTTGGACATAATATAAAAGAAATATTTCTAGTAATAGACTCAATTGTCATTTTTATTACTTTAATAGCAAAATGTTCATTTATCAAACAGTTTTATAATCACTGTGGAAGAGGGATATTGCTTCAGACTTTCTAGCAATTCTTAAAAATCATTTCTCCTCCACAGTACTTATTTCATTTCAAATACTGTCAATATTCTATTCAAAACACAGCCACAAAAAAGAAAAAAACTAATATTAGGATCATTATACCCTATAAATCTCCCACTCTAAATAAATAGTATATTTTTACCATGTATTATAGAATAGATAATTCAGTTATAATAGCAAAACACCACCGTATGGTGGTTAAATAACATCTTTATTATTTATTATTTATTCGATTTATTATGCGGAAATCAAACAAGTTCATCAACACCATGTTTCGATCCTAGTTTTTAAGAAACATTTCAACATACCTATTCCAAGTTTTAAATGCATTGCTTGCTCGTTTGAATAAATATCCATCCATAATTATATTACTGAAATTATAAGATTAATTATTAGGGAAGCAATGTCTTGATATTTCTTCATATTAGAGAATTAAAGTTTTGATATTACTTTTATAATGTGCAGATACGGGTATTGTGTTTTTTTTTTGAAAACTTCAAAAATCATAAGCGTGCAGTATCAAATTTTGAATAGAGAAGTCAAAGTTTTGCCAATATAATGTTTCTAGTTAGTTGATATGAACAATAAAACTTACTTTCTTGCCACTGGTAAACTTTGATTTAATAAATTTTCAAATTCAGCATTCTAAAAAGAAAGTGTATTTAGTACAATAATTTATCACATATATTCGTAGAACAAACCAGACATTACTAATGCACAGCAAGGTAAGTTTTACACAAAATTTAGTAGATATAACATGAAAAATGATGACCACAAAAATTAACACACACGAAATTGTACTTTCAAAAAACCATTTACCACTCTAAATTACTGTATTTATCTGTCATAGGTCAAACTTAGCGAAAATTAATACGTATAAAACATGTTTAGAATGTGAATGCTCAAAAATTTATATACGCAAATATTTCTTGTTGTGCAAAAAATTAATACACACAAAAAGTAGTACGACTAAGGTTATACTGTTTTCTAACAATCTAACCAAAAGTTACTTATATTCAACAGATTAGTGTCAAAAGTTATCAAACATAATATATGTAAACTTTTATGAACATATAGGCAATGTTTTAATCTATTGAATGTAAATAACTTTTTTTGTTAGATTGTAAGAAAATAGTATACCTATAGAATATTCTTCCCATATATTGTGTTTGCTAAGTAGGATAAACTAATGATTGACTGTTATTTCGCTTATTTTAACCTCAACATTTGCGAACCTAGGGTCTACAGCACCCGACTCCGCAACCTTGAAAATATTGTATGAAGAATCTGATAGCCAAGAACTTAAACCCTATCTTGTTCCTAAGATTTTCATTAGGAAAATGTTTCTTAAAAAAATTGCCATTAATATGACAAGCATGAATAAGAATCTAAGAAGTCAACAATTGTATAACCCATCATATTGACAATATGTAAATGCTCAAACGTACCGTAAATGCTCGAATAAGCACCTGGGCCACTTAGTTAAATATCTGAATATCTTATTAGGGAGTAACTTAATGGTGTGCTTATTAAGTTCATTGGCAAATCAATTGAAACAAAAGTGAAAATCAAAGGTACGGTAAAAAATGTTGACTGCCAAACCAAGAGAAATTTAAACCTAGCATATAAATGTTATAGTCGCATACACACACATCATACATCATAATATGTATAGGCTACATGTATATTGGCTATATGTACATAAGCTATGCGTATGGAGGTTACGTATATATGTATCATATATGTATAGATTATAAGTGTGAGTACCCACAATAATAAGAATATTTATTTCAAAAATTGAAGAAGGAAGTTTTCCAAAATCAAAGTGGATGCTCCAATTTTTAATTTATTTGAAAAGACATCATTTATCATATATATATGAACAAGTATGAAGCATTTGATTTTGTAAATATATATTTTTTTATTTCTCCAAATATTGAGGAAGAGGCTTCCCCAAAATACAAAATGGATGCCAACAAAGATTTATAAAGTCTCACAGGAAATTAAAATGTCAAGAGATTTTCTAAGTCTTTATTTTTCCCTTTATAATTTGTGTATGATATTTACAGGAATGTGGTCAAAATAAATTAAATTGCTAAGTCTCCACTTTTGAAATAATTGGCCAGCGGTCTCGTAATATTGCCTCGAATAAAAATCAGCCAAGAGTAAGTGCTAATTCAAGAGGGACACTTCTGTTCTTATTAGAGCATTTACGGTAATCCATGGTTTTCAAGCAGTACTCATGTTAAATGCACATACTTTTGCGTGTACTAATGTATGTCGTTCATCCATTTCTTTTTGATCTGACATATATTCTGTTTGAAGTTCTTCCAACTAAATACAATGAGCAAATAATCACTGTGGAGGAGAGATAATTTAGTATAGCTTCAAGTTTGGCAGCTTAAAGCTATGTTAAAAATCCCTCCCCCAAAGTGATTATTTGCCTTTATTTTAAGCACTGAAAATATGAACTATTAGTCAATTATTAACATTATTAAATCAATAGGTAGTCAGTGATTATCTGATATTATTACTCTGTGCTCGAAATATGATACTCACTCATATTTCGACCACTGAGTTGGATTTCAAACCTGTAAGGAGAGCTGCTTCTGATAAGTTTCAAATGCTGACAATGTTTCACATGCTGATTTATGGTATGAAATATGACCATTCATAAACATTACTGCCTGAAATAGTTTAAAATATATTAGGTGTAAATGGCATCTCCTGTAGACAAGAGTGGTCAATAAGTTTGAAATTCATTCATTCATTTAACACTTCCTCTCAGACAATAAACTCGCTTATTTAAAACATTTGTTTACTCTGATAAATATCCCTCTCCCCTCCCCACACACACACGCCTCCCTAAATCCTGGGGGATTGCATACCATGATCATAGTGATCATTTGCTCTTATTAATTCTTTACCTGTCCAAGAATGTGAAAACGTCTTTTTGATTGTGAATTGTTAATCTATATAAAATAAAAGATATTACAGCAAGAGACTAAGTATGTAGAAACTAATCAAAGAACGTTGAGTAAGAACTCAGAATGAAACAACATGACACCAAAACAAACAACACAAAATGTAAACCTGTAAACATGTATCAACAATTTCATACTAACAGTTCATATGTATCTTAAGTAATTAAGGGATCGTCTTCAAAATTCGTTCCTAGGGGAAGAGTGCTGAATCAACAATCATGCAATTGATTAGTTTCGTCATACCAAAGACACCAATCAATTGCAAGCTCGTTGACTTTCAACACTCTTCATCGTAGATTGTGATTGGAAACATAAATGGTTGCAAAAGTGTTGTATTTGAGAGAGACAAACATATTTCCTGAAAATATTTTACCAAGTATGTGTAGTCAAGAGCAGTGTGGTTGAAACAAGACTGTGTTGCAGTCAATACATTGTCAGCCTAAATAAAATATGTATGGTTAAATAAGAATTTATGATTGAATTAACATTGTGCTAGGAAAGATCCAAACTTTTCCTAATTCAAACACATTTAACTGGTTCCTTGAATGAATATACCCTATCAAACCATTATATACATTCACCTCCATAATTTATCATTTTTATAAATTGAATTACTTTTCAAGTCCCCGAGAGATCAAATTACATATGCGTGCATATGAATGCATATTGACAATCAATAAAAGGTAGAATACGCACAAACTATATTAGGTTAAGTGCATATTGACAAGCAGTAAAAGGTAGAATATGCACAAACTTATGAAGGTTAAAGAGATTCCTAGGTACAAATACAAGTTGATCTCATATTAAAGAGCTTGAGTAATAAATAGCATTAGTTTTTATTTCATGTAAAAATCTTCAACGGTTCTCAAGATATTGCAGTTTTAAGGTTTTTACATGAAATAAAAAGTACTATTATTTATTTTTCAAGCTCTTCAATATGAGATCAACTTGCATTTGTACCTTGAAACCCCTTTAAGTGTATATCGACAAGCAGTAAAAGGTAAAATACACACAAATTATATTAGGTTGAGTGCATATCAAAAAGCAGTAAAAGGTAGAATACGCACAAATTATATTAAGTTAAGTGTATTATTGACAAGCAGTAAAAGGTAGAATACGCACAAATTATATTAGGTTAAGTGCATATTGACAAGCAGTAAAAGGTAGAATACGCGCAAATTATATCAGGTTAAGTGCATATTGACAAGCAGTAAAAGGTAGAATACGAACATATTATATTAGGTTGAGTGCATATTGACAAGCAATGTAAAGAGGAATTATATTAATTTCAACACAAACCTCTTCTGCATCAGATGGTTTACATGTTTTCAACAATTGACTGTTTCGTATTCGAGCACTAAAGAGTATATAAAATCAGAAACTAAACAAATTGTTTTTTGTAGATATCTTATTAAAAGATGAAAGTAAATACAAGAATGATCTCCAATGAACAGTTGTTCATGTTTATGTACAAATCAAATAAGGAAACTTCCCCATGTATATAATAACTTCACCCTCAAACATCTATTTTAGATGCTATAGATGCCTTAGAACAACAGTCAGAGCTTAGGATCCATTCTTTTCAGACATGGTTTACAAACCATCAACTAGTTTGGAAACTGAACCATTTATTTCAGTTTGGTTTCATTGAAACTAAAATCAGTTTGCAAACCATCACATCCTACTTCCTAGCTATCTATGTAAATCCTCACTAATTCTATATGCACCTATCTAAATCCTCGCTAATTCTATATGCACCTTTCTAAATCCTCGCTAATTCTATATGCACCTATCTTAATTCTCACTAATTCTATACGCACCTACCTAAATCCTCGCTAATTCTATACGCACCCATCTAAATCCTCGCTAATTCTATACACACCTATCTAAATTCTCACAAATCATACTCACCTATCTAAATCCTCGCTAATCTTGTAATAGACTTTCTTTGTTTCTTTGACCTTCTTTATATCTCTATAATAGAAACATAACATTTAATCATTGTGGAAGAGAGAATTACGAGTATAGCTATACGCAACAGAGAAACTCAGACAGCATTTATTCACATTTCGAGCATTGACAGTTTAGTGCAAAGGAGTAGAAAGATCAGATAATTTTTACAATAGTATATCCTTGGCTAAAACATGGTTGCCACACAAAATTTTAAATGAATTTTTATAAAAATCCAGAAGTTTTTTCAGTAGAATTTCTATTTACATGAATGTTATAAACTCCATAGAAAATGCTGGATTTAAAATAGTATAATTAAGCATAAAATAAAAATAAAGAAAATCTGAACATATTGAACATATTTAATATTAACATGAAATTGTTTATTGTTGTGGAATATTGTGAACTAAAGCACATTAGAAGCAAAACGTTTCCAGCAGATTTTCAGGAGAATTGCTAATATTTGTTAAAAATCTAGGAGTTTCCAGGAGGACCAAACCTTTCCAGGAGTGTGGCAACCCTATAAATTAAAACTGCAAAGGAGGGTGCATGTAAATCGATCATTGCATACTCATTGACTTTGTACTCTCCTGTGTATACCTGTTATATTGAAATGTGGAGAAACAGTGTGGTAGAAATAAGAGTAATTATCCACTGTGGTGAAGGGATTTTTGAGGATATTTACAAACTTTGTAGCCTGAGGGTATGTTCAAGAATAACTCCTTTACAGTGATTTATTTCAACCACTGAGCATATCTTTTAGATGTATGCAGATGGCTAGAACAAATTAATTCTGTGTTTTACAGATTGTCGTAGCAATACACAACAGTTCGTCAGTCGGTACAAAAATAAAAAATATAATTGTTTAGCCTAACAACTTAACTACAAAACTGAGTCCAACAGAGATAAAAAAAAAAGATTTGTTAAAGTAGGGATCATCCATAAAATATGTACATATGAAAGGGGAGGGAAGAAAAACCATATTTTCCCATTTTCCATTCAAACGATTCCACCACGTTTTACATTTTCACGAGAAATGGATCATTTTTAATCATTTTGTATGGCATAAAAAGTTAAAAGATCAATGAAACAACAGTAATTGAGATTACACATATGTTGCTTCCATCACAATATTATTCAAATATAAATATTCTTCATCCAATGATATTATTTACAACTTGAACCAATAAGATGGTTTGTTTTGATTTTTCTATTGTTCTATTCTCTTTAAAAGATTTTGCCAACCAATATCATGGTTTGTTTGTTTGTTGTTTTGATATTTCATTTTTTCGATACAAGTGAACAAATGGATTTGATTTTGGAAACATTTCTTTCAGAAATAATTTAAAAATTTTCTTTCATGTGGGATTCCACTACAACATGTTTCTTTTACGGGTGACAAAATATTTCTTTTGAAATGCATTTCAGGGATTGATTTACCCAGATATATAATTCCCAACAATTTTGAAATGTTTGAATAATTTTTTAGGCAGCGAGCATGATTTCTTTCAGAACGTTTCAATTTTTACCATTTGTTTGGTATATTTTTTTCTTTTACTTTTATGAAAGGGAATGAAATTTACATTTCGGGATGAATGATGGCTTGTGTTTTTGCCATTGTATTTAAGAGTGAGCTACTGTAATATGTTTTTCTCCTTCTTTCGCCTTCATTGGTTTATTTATTTTGAAAAGTTGTAAACCAAAGAATAATTATAGATAATATGGAAAATAACAAAACCTGTGTGAATTCAGAATTTACACCACAGAACTCAAAGCTTTTTTATATAGCTACTAATTTCTATGCTTTTTACACGTTTGACATATTTTCAAGTCAGCTAGAAGTTAAACAAGAAAAGAAAATTTTGTACCTAAATTTTAACATAGGGGTATTTTTCTGAAATACATTCTATTATTCTGAAACGTGTTTCGAATAAAACAATTTGTCACCCGTAATATATATGTTGTAGTCAACCTTTAAAGACTTTATGGACACACTAAAAAGTATCTCATCGATGCTTACAATTTTCTTGTCTCATGAAATAGCTTCAAAGTATACTGACACAGGTGACCTAATTATGATGCTTATTTTATCAAGCAATAAAAAAAATCCTGGAGTTGTTGATAATCGTGTTGTGTTTTGGAGTTAATTGCCACACCTATGCATTTGTCTGTCCTCTTTTTGCTAGCTATTTAGCCTTCGGTATTTTATAATACTTTCTTCTTTTTTTTTGACTTTGCATTTAACATCAAACACATACTTATAACTTCATATACCATCCTATTTTCTACTGGCATTTGCGGAGCTTCTTTGGCAGTAATCATAAAAACATTCCCATTGTCTAATTATTTTGTATCGAAATGACGTATTTTAACTCGATTATCTCGCATTCACCAGTTTGTTTGGGTTATCGTGTATATACATATTTGTATTATCTATTATTATTATAATAATAATACTCGTGTCATTAAATACGATTTCTTTTATAGAAATATTCTTGACAAATAAAGTTTTTAAACTATTCAATAAAAATAATATAATAGTATTGTACGGACGAAATGTAAATTTATATTCAAAAGTTATGTTTATTATAACAAAGAGATACAAAACAGTTGATTAATATTTTTATATTTCTATAATACAACGTATTACACAAAACCTTAATCTTCTTCAGATGATGAAGAAAGATGACGATGATGATAACATAGCCTCAGCCGGGGATCTTTCCTTGCATGTGGTCCTTGTCTGGTGCTTTGGGCTCTGATGCCTTTCCTTTGCCCACTTGTCTCTGTCGAGGATCTTTCTTTGCCTCTAGTCCTTATCTGGGGCCTTGGCTCGGTTGCCTTTCCTTTGGCCCCTTTCCCATGCCTATTTTTGCCTATCCTAGGCCTTTCCTCTTCTGCTAGGGATCTAAATTCCTCAGTCCGGTCTTTGCCTGTTGCCTATGTTCCTCCTTTGTCTTAAAATTTTGCTTGCAAACTTAGTGGGATACCCACTTTATTACTGGTATACGTTAAGGTCAGTGACTTGGCAGAAATAAAAAAAATAATAATAAAAAAAAATTCTGACGCATATGTATAAATTTTATTATACTTTTAATTTGCCTCAAAATACGGTCGGTCATTCGGTCAGTCTGTAAAACTCTGAATTAATTTGGTCTCGCCTACTAATAAAAATAATGGTATTTACTCTTTGATGAAATGATTGAGGCTAATGGTGATAGACTTTTGAGTTTGTTCGAGGAATACCTAAATAAAATATACCACTCTTGGAATAACTGTTGGATATCACCTGTGGATGAGTGGTTTTTTGTTAATCCAAAAACTATACTCAAAAACACTCCTCCACAGGCGATGTTCTACAGTTATTTCAAGGCTTGGTGTATGTATCGGAATATGTAAATACACAATGATTTTTCTTATCTTAAACACTGATGGGAGAATAATAGCATGGAACTCTCTAGAAGAAACCTGAAAAAATTAATTGCTAAACATGAAAAATAAACAAACTGTTGGAGGTTATAATATAGTTATTAATATTGATAGTTATTAATAATAGGATAGTAATTCATTAATATTGATCCAAGTACATAGTAGGATAGTAATTCAGAGCACTGAAGCAACAATCTTGCAATGAAATGGACAGAGTACTGAAGCAACAATCTTGCAATGAAATGGACAGACAGAATACTGAAGTAACAATCTTGCAATGAAATGGTTTCTTCGAATTGAAAACAACTTTTGAAAATTTGGTCAAATTTAGATTCTTTGAATCTACTAAAATTATGAGATGGTCCCTCACTTGTGATGGTCCCAAAATATCAGTTAATATTTTTACTACATGGAAGACTGGTATGTGTTATGGGTTACATAATATATTCTAAACATAACAGACGGACATCAAATATGGAGGATTGTTTTTTAGTACAGTTTTCAGCTTCGAATCTGAAAATTGTACTCAAAAACCTACTTCTCCACAGTTGATGCAGTGAGGCTTGATACTTACGGTGAGGAAAGTCTGTAGTTCTCCTAACACACTATTTAACTTCTTCAACGCAGATGAAACGAAAGTATCATCATAAAATAATGTCGCCAAACTATCAAAACTATTAATCATAGATCTATAAAATAAGATGATTATTTGTTCCTATTTTGAACAGTGTGATCCATGTTAGGCCGTGATTAAAAGATCTTCTATTTAACGTAAAATGAAGAAAACTCAATGCGCGATGCAATGCGCATATTTTTCGTTTCGCGGAATATTTTCTGAAGTGGAAAACAGCCTTTAATTGCTATTATTAAAATAATGTTCTTTAAAGTAAGTTAGTTCATTCCAATACATGAATAAGAGGTAATTTCTTGGAATTCTTGAGACATAAAAAGGAAGTAGGAACACGACTTAATTTTTTGATATTAACATAATAAACAAATAAGTACTTATGCTTATAATGCAAATCTTCTTCTGTATATAACTTGCTTGTTTATATAGATGAGACAGGTAGATTTATGTTGCATAGAGCAACAATTGTTGTATGTACAACACCAGCATGTTTAAAACGAACTATATTACATACTTTTATACCAAAAGTAAAAATTTATGATAACCGCCAGAATTTTGCGATGACCGGTAGAAAAAAATTTATGATCACGCTGACCGGCAACATTGTAAAAGTTATTTTGAGTGCTGGTTTTAATAAAATAGGATGTGAAAACAAAATGTCTAGACATATTTAAAATAGAGTTTGTTTCATTGCTATAAAACAATAAGTTTATTAAAGCCCTATTGACATGTAAAAATTATCGTAATGACTTACAACTTAAACAATCATTTGTTCTTTCCTTACGGAAAAGGAAAAGTTTGTTTAATTGTTTATTCGAACCAGTATTGATTTGATTCATAATTATCCCGTTTTCTTTATTAAAATGACTTGAAAAGCCTTAATTTGCCTCGTAATTCTCCTGTTTTCTACGTTCTCCCATCCTCTACGCCTTGGAAATCGATAGTTCATCTTCCGTTTTTTTGTGGAAATAATACCGCCAGCGACAAGCTCGTCTACTAATGCTCCTATCTGGCAAATACCTGTTCAAAGTCATTAAAATAAAAATTAAATAAATTCAAAGAAACCCTGTATGTTCACTGAATATGTTTACTGAACATTGTTCTAACCTTATTTTGCTGACTTTGAACAAATTTTTGCCCACTGGGGAATTCAGTTCCGCAGAAGATTTTCTGAAGTGAAAAAAGGCCTTTAAGTCAATTGTTTTTATCTACGAGTGGTTTCAGTGGTACATACGTACGATATACGTAGTTAGTAAACTGTCCAGATCTGAAGTTTTTATATACTGTCTATCACTTGCATTCTTCAAATGAAGAAAGAACGAGAGAAAAGAATTAGAAGTTAGAAAATAGCTTCAAGCGGCAAAAAGTTGAAAAAATCATTACATGCAGTACAAAAGGCAAGAAAGTTTTACGCTAAACACAAGATCATTTTATCACAGCCTTACCTGAAGAGTTCTGTAACCTCTTCCGCGTAAACAAACAAAACATTGCCCTAACAGTTGCACTCATAGTCTGTATATTCTCTTAATACAAAAAGAAAAGTTTTAAAGTTCGAAGTAAGTACCTCAGAAGAAGGGTGTCCTCATGCTAAAGAATCCAATCAATTTAAGATTGCTAAACACGGTTTACAATCAATTCGATAGTAATTTTTTGGTAAAACACAATCACTATACATTGTATATAATTTTTCAGTAAACAAAAAACACAAACCCCATAGCATGACTGTACGATTTCCCAACATCCACAACTTGAATTGATATTTTGACTAACTAAACGAAAGCAAGAAAGATAAGAACAGTGAGAGAAACACCAATAATAAATTACGTAAAGATAATGGTACTACATTAACAATATGAAGCAAATCTACCATTATCTCCCAGAAGGATCTAACTTGTGCATGAAATAATTTAATCATAAAACAGTATTGGCCAAGGGTTTAAAATAGATACATTTTGTAGTAAAAGAAACCAATAAACTACAAGACACTATTCTGAATTAAAGGATGCAATAAAATAGAATATACTTTTTCTAACTGGTTTTCTAACTCAGTCATTGAGTGTTCATGTACTTCCAAGGAGGCTCTAAAAAAACAATTGTAAATATGTAATAATAGTGGTTAAAATAAAAATAAAGACAGAAGGAAATTTGAAACAACACTCATCCACTAATTCGTGCCCATTAATTATTAATTATTTTGGTTCTAAGGGTGCAAATAAAAAATGTTTTAAAATTTATATGGCGGATCACTTTTTTGTTGTTGTGATATCATTATAGTTTTTCACAACATTTTTACGAAGTAACTAAACTTTGATAGTTAATTTCTCTCCCTTGTAGTTCATCATGTTCCTCAACAAAAATATTAACAATATGTATTTCGTTTTCTCTATTAATTGCCATGGATGCTTATTTCAGGGTGGGCGCTAATAAAATCGTTTCCTTTCAAAGGTGGGCACTTAATTCAGTATGGGCGCTAACTATGGTATGATGAATGTGAGATCACTTTGGTATTATTTTTAAAACTTTTTTTTATTTGCATATTTTTCTAGTGTTTCTTCACACAAAAGTTTCTTCTTCACAGTGTCTATATCTTCCATTGTGAGCAATGTAATAATGTAATAATAATAACATCACTGTGGACGAGTAATTAATGAGCATAGCTTCAGACTTTATAAGCTGAGGCTATGCTCAAAAAACCCTTCTCCACAGTCATTATTTGCTCTGATATCTAAACACATTATCAAATTGATACAATGATAACTGCTGGTCATCAACAGGGGAAGAGTGCAATTGCAAGCTCGTTGACTTAACACTCTTCTTCTTGGCTACTAAGAACAATCCATAACTTTTGTACATACACATTAGCTAGTACCATACTTGGTCATAATCATTCCTTTCATAATGTACCTAAATTTTTGTCACACTGTTTGTTACATCGATAACAACTTACCTAAATTTGGGAGAGTCTTTTAGACAATCACCAAAATCAAGCCAATTCTTCATTGTGTATATTATTTTTATCTAGATGCAAAAATATAACATATAATCACTGTGGAAAACTTTGTATTGTGAAGCTATGTTCAAATATCACGCCACTCCATAAGGATTATCCTTACTATCAAAAACAATTCATGACATATGTAGCCCATTTTCTATTTTTTTTTCTTGTTAAAGCTATATATATAAAAAATAATTGAAAGTCTAGTCTCTAGGCTTCCAAGTAATAAAAAAAATTCTCAAAAATTTGTGATTATGCCTATTTTCTGTTCAAATTCGTCACTAATACCATTTAGGGGGTAAATTTTGCCAATTTTGCAGATTCGGACGAATTTTATACTTATTTTATGCAAAATTTAATCACCGAATTTCACTTTTTACAGATTTAAAAAATATTACGTATTTTTCGAGTTATGATCGTTTAAGTAAGACACAGTCAAAAGTTTATATCATGTGATCGTACAATTCCGTGATACTTCTAATTATGTGAATTTGAATGCAGCTTCACAACCAGTTTTTTTTACCTCCGCAGGTCAGAAATGTTCCTAAGTTGATGTGTAAATAGGTTTTTCCAAATTCTGGCAACCGTGTACTTTGAATGAGGGTTAACAATGGTGCATGCTTTTTCTGGCTTAGAACTCTGCATTATTTAGCATAGGAAACTAATTTTTTTGTCAATATCTACTTTGCTAATGCAGTTCCGGAAAATTAACCTATTCCTTGCATGCGCATAGGTTATAATTCGCTTGTTGATAAGTGTGGCTACCAAAATATTTTGGTGGCAAAAAGCATTTTATGTTCTGACCTGCATCTGAATGTTTAATTTGCATGAAACTTCATACTTTGATCAATTTGGGGCTGAGGAACACGTTGGAAGAGTTGGAAATTTAGTGTAAGCAGTGCTTTGTGGCAATTTTTTTTTAACTTTGGTTTCCGATAGTTTCAACCCTGCACTGTATTATTTTTACTACTTTGATGATATTAAGGCTTTGGGTACAGGTCGGATCGGTTATAGAAGTATTCTATCTAGGTATAACAAAAAATTGAAATCCTCCTGTAGTTTCCTATTCTTGAGTTTTAAATATCCCATAATATTATCATTTTTTAGTGTCGTTGGCGGCCTTTTTTCGTCCTATAATTTACCAGTTATTTTAGTTATATATTTGGACCTCTCATTTTTTTTGTCTTGGAAAGCACTTTCTGATGAATTTTTCTTCTGGAATTGCTAACAATCATATACTAGGTCTTAATTTTAGGGTCGTTAAGGGAGGAGGGGGAAGGTCTAACCCTTAACGGCCTAAAGCTGTTAAAAATGGGGAAAATCTATTATATCGATCACCATAATATTTTGGATTGGCTGTTAAAAGTGGTGGAGCGGGAGTTAAAGCCAAGTGTCATTTGATTGGAAAATAGAATGTTGACAGCCGGGGCTATTCATTGATCTTGGTTCCCTCAAGTTGGGTCCTTTTGTTAGCAAAGATCAAAGTTTTTTATTTTCAACTATTCTAAAGTCCCCTGTTACTATATGCTTATAAGTTGAATCACAATATACAGAATTTTGACATTCACAAAGGATTTTCAGCCCAACGCATAGAACATATTAAAGCTCATATAACATAAGCTATTATAGCTGCTGTTTGATTTATAAAAAAAGCAGACCTGACCTGGAACCCTCCTCCTTACATATAAAGTTTCTAACAATATAACCACACTGGCACTAGCTGTTGTATTATCCACCACTAAGACAACACCAAAACAAAGAAAAAAGATATACTGTACTGTAGGGGGAGAAATTTTAAACCTTCAAATGTTTCATCAAAAATATATTTTGATGTTCTAAATGCAGCAATATTGAATCAGTTGAAAAAAGCCATTAACCTAATCAGGAAATTATTAAACAACTAGAAAAAGACTGAAACAAATTGCTTTTATTATTCTTTCAATTTCAATTATTTTTATTATTCTACCAATTTAACATATTGAAAGACTCATGCAGATGTATTCTTTATCCTGGATATAATAGAAATCAAACTTCACCAAGCCAGCAATGGTTAAAGTTGTTAAATCTGCACCAAAGAACATATTGTCAGTCTTTTTTGAAAATAAAGCTATGGAAAAAAATTATCTACCTAAAGTTTTAAATTCTCTTGATATAAGAAAACTGTTACCAAATAATATGCAAGATCGATCCTGTAGTACTGTATCTTAGGAACAAAATACTTAAAATTGCAAAGATACAGTGAATTGAACTTATTTTGGTGTCAGTTTTGTAACAAATTCTGCTGAATGTAAATGGTCAAAATTTGTGCTGTCTAGACTGTCTAAAGTTCAAAAAGTAAGTGATGTATGTATGTGATGTATCCCGCTTGTGTTTGTCACTCAAAGTACATAGGCGTGAACAAGATCACTTTCAATGCATATCTAACTGTGCTGTAATTGTTTAGTGACTAAAATCGGAAAATGATAGACCAATACAGATCAATTGCAATTTATGAAAACTTGCATTTTAATAGAGCACAAATTTACTAATCTCCTTCGTAGAGCTTTATGCTTATGTGCGTCAGACATACCACTGTAGTTTTTCGTTCCGGCCGGAACGAAAGCGAGCGAAGCAAGCCTGCCTAAAAACATCAGCTGGGGGGGTCTGGGGGCGCGCGGTAAGCGCCTCCAGTGGGGTATGGGGTTAACCCCTGGGAAATTTTTCCATATCGGTCTCCATAGGGCACTATTTTGAGCTATCTGTAACAAAACCCTGCACAACCATGGCGAAATAAAACGGACGAAATTAGTTG
>JAULBZ010002932.1:0-17566 GCA_032360805.1 Neoturris breviconis
CCTACAATTAGGCACAAAAGAGTATCACTACAAATTAAGACTTAAATTGTTAATCTCTTTTAGCCAGTTAGAATAATGTCTCTACTTGTGATTAATTACTGAAATATGTGTCATTGCTTTAATTAGTGTCTAAAATCTCCGTACTCGCATTGGTCTAAGCGCCAATTTTCCAGGCTATTAGAAACCTCCTTATCTTTGGTCATCAGTTGTGGTTTTAGTCATCATTTGCGGTTTTCAACATTTGTGTTGATCATTATTTGTGGCTCTGGTCATTATCTGTGGTCGTAACAAGAGCTAGTATCAGTATTATGGTTAGTATCAGGGTTGGTGACGACGTAGAATTAGAGGTGTGGTTAAGTCTGGTCCAATGTATGTATGATTCATTTGAATGAAGTTCTTTGAATAAACTTAAATACTCGAAAACTCTGAAAGTTCCATGTTTACCAAATAAGTACCAGAAAAAAAGTTGCAAAAAGGGGTACCTACAGTGCACTTACTGTAGCTACATGTCTGCTGTCTAAATTCATTTGATAATATAAAACAAATAATTATCAATAACCATAACCCATACAAGATTGTCTATTATTCCTTCCTATGCCTTTGTATTGGGGGTCTCATGTCTGCTCCCTGTGATTGATTGATCTCGTTAAGATCCCGTTTGCGAATGTAACCAAAATCACAGAGGAAATTCGAGATGTATGTTATCTTCTACAGCTATAGCAAGTTGACGTCAGAATTCGTAAAAGCACACTTAGTTTGCGCTGGAGGCTAATGCGAACGTGACATTACTTTTTTGGTTTATTGGAGCTAATAGGTCCTTGGGGCTAAATAAAAGAACTATATTCGGTCGTTGGGGCTAATAGACATATTATATTCGGTCGTTGGGGCTAATAGGCAATCTATTTTTGGTCGTTGGGGCTACCTTACCCATCTGAGAATCTCCTGCCTAAAATACTCAAAAAGAACTGATATAATATTAAGATATTCAAATTAAAATTATTAGCTAAAAATAAATACTTCTTTACTTTTGAAAAATTTTTGTGGATATTAATTTTCGTGAAGACAACCTCGTATGCAGGGCTTCTGGAAAAAGGGTCAAGAAGCCATGGGTACTAGGTTGGTAAAAAGACTCTCACTGCAATTTTTTGCTTATTCACAAAATTCGCCAAAATTTAGACTTTTAAGTACACACATACTATTTTGGTGTGTTTTGGGGCAATAGACATATATACTATTTTGGGTCGTTGGAGCAATAAACATACTATATATTGGTTATAGTTGGCGCTAAAAAGCATACTGTATTGGTCGTTGGGGCTGATATGTCGTGTAAAGGTAGGAAACAGTTTACTCTCTTGTTTGGTATCCTCACTCCGGAACGCATACAACCAATGCATTCAACCAATGCTTTAAGTGTCACTAGCGTTGAGTTAGTTATAACTTGTTGACTGTCGGAGAATATAAAGAGCCTCTTGTTAGTGCAGACCCTGTAGACATTAAAGGTTCACGTGAGTTATAGCCTGAGTTCCAGTCCCTAACTACGACAAGTAACTGGAACTCAGGCTAGTTAGTTATTGTTCAATTTATTTGCATACTGTGTTTACGTCAGTTATGGATAAGACAGGGAGTTTTTGAGCTCATATAAGAATACCCACAATCCATTTGTTTTCATTATACGGTATCAGTACAATTGCCTAAAATCTGTACTTGTTCCTCATGGTTACTTACTTTCCTTCTGTCAATGGACTAAACTATCAAAATTTCAAAGGTTTCTTTGATGATCGAGTGTTAGCTTTTAGTTAATTTGATTAATTATTTTTCTAATTATGGGATTATTTACAAAAATATACATAATCTACGATTATTATTTTAAAGGTACAAAGTTTCACGAGCACAAATTTTCGCGGTTTTCGTACAACCTCTTTTTTTCAGCGGAAATTTGTGCCAGCGGAAATCTGTGCCTTTAAAGTATGTATAAAACGAATACAGCCTTAAATAGACTTGTTAAGGCCCAGTGCCGAAAAATTTAATGGTCCATTCAATTAATTCGCCTGAAGCTGCTACACCATATTTATAATATTCGTCCGGATCTTTTATATCAAATTTCCCAGGTTTTTGAGAGACTTTGGTCCTTACTAACGTATTTTTATCGTCTTTGGATAAGTGTCCTAAATTTTCACTATTGGTTAACAACACGCTACCTTTTGTCTCTAATGTTGATAATTGTTTTTCTAACCTTCTTAAGTCTTTAGAATCACCTACTGCGATGTCATCATGAACTCTTTTCATAATAGAGAGTACTGAGGAACTTTCTTTACGCATCGATCTCAGTTTATGTTTTAACGTACCCTCGAGAGAAATAGCTTTTTTTACAGCAGATCTTTTTTCTGCAGTCGTATCTTTAATGTTGAGTTTTTTGGTTTTGCTCTCCGTAGCGATATTTGTTCTTCTCCTTTGTTCCGATTTTACCAATGAGGGTTTTCTAGAAGGATATAATTCACTGAAAATTGCCGAACGTTTCACGACATGGGGTCCTTCGTCATCGCTGCCAGTACTATCGAAGTCGTCAATTATATCACTTCTTTTCTCGCGATTAAGCTCGTCATCTGTGTGATTCTCCGTGAGAACTGATCGTCGTTGTCTACTAGATCGTAATTTGTTGGAAATAATATTTTCCCCTTTTTCATTATCAAGATTATATCGTTTGGCGCTCATCGTAGGTGATAAGATGTGAGATCGTTTTTCTTTTTCATATGACTTCGAATTTCGTTCAAAATCGCTCGTGTAGTCATGAAACGAAGCCTGTTCCTGTAAAACTGGCAAATCTTGAAAACTTGGTAACCCGTTCGGACCAAATGGATTATAAATTTGCTGTAGGAAATTTTCAGTGTCATCTCCGTGTGGCATTTGTATCTGAGGAAACTGTGACGGGAATTGAAGAAATGGAAACATATAATTATTATCGTCTTCATATTTACGTTTCCTGGAACTTTTTTTGCTGCTTTTTGAATTGTTCTTTTTCATTTTCGCTTTCTTCTTCACTTTTTTTTCTAGGGTATTCTTCTTCTTTCCCAGATTGTTACTACTCGGTACTAAATCTTCATCATTTCGTGCAGGTAACATCCATTCATTTACATTTAATAGTTTTTCTTCTTCATTATTTGGTCGTAAAACATCAAATTCCATATTCTTATCAACCTTATGGAAATCAGTGACTATGTTTTGTCTCGCTTTGCTTTCTTCAGCGTCTTCTCGTTTTTTGTCAAAGAAAACTTCGATATCAATATTATCTTCACTTCTTGATATAGGTTTCTGTTCTCGTTTGTTCTTCGTGTCTGGTGAGTTTTCAGCTAAAGTCTTCTCATCGAGTACTGAATGTAAATCTTCTTTATTAGCTAAATAATTTCTCGCTTGTGCATTATCTACTTTTCGTTCACCAATCTTTCGACCGTTTTTCATTATAGCAATAGTAAAACCAGAATCGTCGTCAGTTTTCCTTGTTTGATGAATATCTCGATTAAAATGCTCCTCGTCGTATCCGTTATTGGAATATTCTTTTCTATCGGCGGTTGGATGTTCTTGGTTAGAGTCTCCGTCAGACTGTTTATCCGTTTTAAACCCGTCACTTTTAAATATATCGGTTGACGTGTCGTCTTCCTGACCAGAACCTTTTGGCTTATGTACATTGACATGTTCGATAGTAATAGTTTCAACATTGTTATCGTTGTGATGTAATTCTTTCGATGACGTCGTTTTTGTTGTTGATATTTCTTTCTGACTTCTATCCGACGACGAAACAAGATCTTGAATCGGAAGCAATTTCCCTTTGGAATCTCTGAATAATATTTTAATGTCTTTGGAAAGAGTATCAGCTTTATGATTCTTATGCTTTTTTTGACGAAGTATATGCCCAATTAACGTTAAAGCATCATTTATGACGTTAGGTGATGATGCATCCTTTCCGTCAGTTTTTGATTCGAGATCTGTAAATAATTGTCCTCTGAACGTACTATTGGAATTCGTTTCTAATAATTTCGATATCCTTTCTTTATAACCCTTCGTATTTTTATCATCATCGGTTGCAGATAATACATCTTTCAAAACTTTCAACACATCAGATACTAGTCCAGCGTTCTTGCTGAATGTAGTATTCTGAAATCTCGATAGATTTTTGCTCGTTTCGATTGCGGTTAACAAGTTATTTATCTTGTCGATTGCTTTTCCATCTTTTAACGCTTTCGATAGAATCGAGGTAATCGTTTCGTTGACAGGTTTCGATTCGTTTTTAAAGAGTATCTCTTCAAGGTTATGCAATCGTTGTTCAAATGCTTTCGTGTTATCATTGTCTGTCTTGCGGGAATTTGCAAAGACGTCAGCTAAAACTGTATATAGCATATTCTCTACTATCTTATTTTCATCGTTCGTTTCATTAAAGTTATTTTTCGACTTATCGAGAGACTTATCGTGTTTATTTCCTGTATCGTTACTCACGTTTGTTTGTATATTTTGCGAGTCAAACGCCTTCTCATTTGCTGATATGTTAGCATTGCTCGATTCCAGATCCTTTTGAATATCCGTTGATTTTAATCCATTTAAAAGTTCTTCGACTAGTTTTGCAGCAGCTTTCTCTTCGCTAGATTGTTCTTTTTTTGTTTTGGTCTGTTTGTGGTTGTGCTGTTTATGTAGCTGTTTACTTCCACGTATTTTTTCGTTTTTATCACGCGCTTTTCTTTTCTCAGACTCTTTTTTAGTTTCAATTTTCTCGTCTTTTTCATCGTTTTCGTTTTTCTGCTTCTTTTTATTCTGTTTTTTATAAGAATCATCCTTAAAAACAGAATTTTCGAACTCTTCTGATGTTGAGAATTGGTCAGTTTTATCAACGATATCCTCATGTTCTGAATCCTTACCACTGTCTTTACCATCCACTTCATCCTGATAGGCTTCAGTTGCATCTTCGAGGTCACCGTATTTGCTCTTTTCTCGGTGATGTTCTCTATTATTATTACTATTATCAGTAACAGCTAATGTCCAGACACCTTTCGGATCTTCACCCCAGAAATGAACACTCATGAAGATCCAGTCCTATAGAAAAAGGTAAAATCAATAAAAAATATCACATTGTCAAACAATTTCGAATCAAGTGAGACACCGCTGCCGCAGTGATAGTAATAGCCCATATTGTTCTTGTTTCCCCCTGTGTCTGTTTCTATGACGCGACTGCTTCCCATGGTGAAATAAGTTAGTCAACGATCTGCAATTGACAAATTTTCAATCAAAAAATCATTAGTAAGAGATTTTTTCTCTCATTCTTTTGTGGGAATAAAGTATGCAAAAGAAGATATACCCCAATTTCACAAAAGTATTACCTTCAATCCTTTCGTAGACTTATCGTTCCGTCTTGTCTTTAACATCTGTGTTCTAGTTCCAGATGGAGATATTAATTCAATACTTATATGTCCACGATGACGATGTTTCATGGAAAGGATTATCTGCACATGTTCTAATGTTTTGATTTCTGATGCTGTGTCTGAACATGAAGTTGTATTCAACGCAACTAAAACGGTACCAGCACTTGGAATCGACCTACATACAACAATATATAACATAAGTTAAAATAAATAATTCCTTATCACCGTAAATGTCACATTAATATTCGCGTTAGGGACCATCGCCAAATTTCGTCTTCAGGGGAAGAGTGTTGAATCAACGATTTTGCAATTGATTGGTTTCTTTGTACCAAAAAAAAACAATAAATTGCAAGCTTATTGACACTCTTCGTCGTAGATTTCATTTTTTATTATTGATTTTGACTTCCTTAAAGCTGCTAAAATATTCCCTTTCTGAAACGAATTTTGGAGATGGCTCCTTAGGTAGTTTGGGATCGTTCTCCTCTAAGAGCACTTGTTATTCACTTATACACCGTACTTTAAGACTTATCACTCATATCAATTTTTTCTTGACATGAACATACTCTCATTCACAGAGGCTTACGAAAGGTTGGAGGATTTTGCAGCCAGTTGACAGACAAAAGTCAACTTCCTTATCATTTGGTTATAATATTTTAATATTTGAGCTAACTCTTATAGTTGAATGTGTTCAAAACATACTATAATTCAAATTTTCGAAAATATTTACTTTTGAAAAAATCCCTTTTTCGCCAATAGTCCGTCCCAAGTCGACGAAATTGAAAAGAAATGGTCAGCGGCCTCGTAATATTGCCAAGAATGCCAATATCCAAATTTCAAAACACTTTTTGGTCCATTGAACTGAAAATTAGACCATTTTTGAACGAAATTCGGACCCGAGTGAACCAAATGCAAAGGTTTTTTTGGCGAGTCCTTGTGAAATATTGTCTCGAATGCTGATACCAAATTTCAAAATGACAGCACTTTAGGATCACTTCAGCAAAATGTATAGTTTATATTATGAGACTTACTTTTAGGTAAAAGTGAATAGTGTGGATATGACAAAGAACTTGTATTGATTGATTTCACCGTTATGATAAACCATAAACAGTGTTCAAAAGAAGAGGAAATACTTACTGTGAAAGAAGCGTTTTTGAGCATTGCTTCAGGCTAGGAAGCCTGAAGCAATACTCAAAATCACTCCCCCACGGTGATTATTATCTCTTATTTCGAACACTGATAAATTGCAATCTCTTCTCTGTAAACTTACCATGGGCCAGCACTTTTATCACTCCAGCATGTCCTTAAATCAGAAACAGTGCTCCATCCTTCTGCTTTCTCAACCATAGCTGAAGCATCCATTCTTCCAAAACCAAACTTTTGATTAAACCATTTGCCAGCTCCATTCCTTCGCCAGCCCTCATCTAAGGGACTAGTCATTATGGACGTTTCAACAATAACATGTTGGACATCGCGCCAAGTTAAGTTGGTACTTTAAAAAGAACAGATAAAAAGTACATTCTTGCAGCTAGTTTTATAGAATAGTAAATAATATCATATTACATACATTATGTATGCATATAAATACCATAAATCTCTGACTCTCCCCCCCCCCCCCCTGTAAAAACGAATTTGTTTCAATATTAAAAATAAAGATTAGAACTAGAACTATGCATCAATACCTTTATATTTTCAACATTGTTCTAGAGTTATTACCGTGGACTTTGAACAAGGTTTTATCCACTGGGATGTCAATATAGGAAGCATTATGCAATAATTATATCAAGAGCACAGTCACTCAAACAGTTGATGTCACAAATACCATTCTTAGCCCAATATTACCCTAAGGATTTTCAAAAACATTTTATCTTCGTTCGCTACAGTATTGAAACTCTAAATCTAATAATAATCAGTGTGTCGGATGTTAAGTCTATTGTGTCATTAGATGTTCAAGTATTAATCATAACACGAAAGGTTTCAATTGGCAATATTTCCTATGGAAGAGTGCAGAACTAGGTATCTTTTGTATAAAACACTAAATTAACTTGATCTTTTCACCCAAGAAATCGACATGAAAATTTGTAAGGATACCCAATTTTACGATTTCAAAAATTACCCTGGGAGGCCTAAAAAGCACCCTACCTACCTCCTGAATTACAAATCCTGGAACGATGAGGTTATTTTAAGGATCCTCTTAATTTATTTATATCTATAAAGTATGAGGATATCCTCAGGATAGAAAGATCTGTACTCGAAACCTAGAAATATATTTTTTTGGACTTGCAAAAATAAGTACCCACAAAAATTCATGTCATTAAGGTAGTTGGCACAACACCCTTCTTCCAGCAGAATTTATTCAAGCACTTACTTTGCTTCTAGCATTAATCCAATCATACCAGCAGCTAAAGGAGCAGCAGAAGATGTTCCTCTAAATTCTTCAGTGCATTTATGATTCAATGTCGTAGTCACCTATTGCATATTAAAGAAACAAATCAAAACGAAATAACACACAAAATATCTGACAAACACAAAGAGAGGTACATGATTTCTGTGCAGCGTACACAGAGCATTAGGAAGCAATACGTATCAGAAAAAACTTAACGAAGGATTATTATAAATTAAATATAAAGGAAGGAATTGGTAGTACACTTTACAGGGGAACAGGTAGACGGCAGTGCTTCCAGGGACGCGACTCAAACTTTTCTCCTGAGCGTGGTATCAAACCAGGAACTCCCGGTTCATAAGCACTACTGCTTAGCCACTGAGCCACTACTCAAACCGATTTAAAAATTGAACAGTAATCCGAAGTAAGTTGTGACTAAACCAGTATCCCCTGGAGGAAGCAAGATATATAAGTGCAAATAGTTTATGCAGAGAAGGGGATCGAGTGGATGGTCCGGCAACGAATCGGTTTTTCATGATGGGGAAACGTATCAATTGTGCAAGGCTTAAAATTAATTGCTCTCCTCCACAGTGATGACTAGCAATTATTTTAACCTCTGATTGTGGGTTGGTTGACATATACTTTTCCAGATACTTACGATCTTATTTTCTTTCTTCTCTCTATGCGATCCTCCACTGTATGTGACAGCAAGTGTAGAAGCGCAACTTTCTGTGTAGTATGTTGACAACCCATGGTCACTAATCGCCCCAACAGATATAGTATAAACACTAGTCGTGTATCCATCACAGTTGCAATCATCGTCTGTTAATCCGCCATTACCTGTAGCCCAAACAAATATGGAACCACGTCCTTGTCGACCCTATTAGAAGTTCACAATTGGATTATTATTTACGGTTAGATATTTATATTTAGTCCAATTATATTAAACTTGGTCTTTTCCAATAACGGTTTAGTAGCAATTAAATATGAGGGAAAACTACAATCGAGGGATAGGTATAATGCTGAAATATTTATATTAATCATGGTGAAATGAAGATATTAATTTGACATTGTTTCAACGTATTTCGACAATGTTGTGGCCATTGTAGTAATGATCCTAATACAATCATTTTGTAACATAATTACACCATGTCTTTCAATAAAAAGTTTGAGATTTTAAGTACTTCATTTATTTTATTCTAATTAATGAATTCCACACACCATCACATCTGATAAAACAAAAATTGGAAGGTTTTTGCAATAGTTAAATAAACTACATCTACCTCCTTTGCACCAAGCTGGAGAGCTTTATTTGCAAGAGTACCAGGTCTTCCAAATCTTTTACCATCATCTTTAGGTCCCCAAGCACAACTATATATATCGATGAAATCTCTTTTGAAACTTAATGCGCTACCTTCAATAGTATCAGTCACATTACCATCAAGCATTCGAATTCCTGAAAAAAGTAGTTGAGAATATGAAAAGTAGTGATTCTTCATATTGGTATAATGCAGAGATTACAATGAATACTTATTAACATGTTCTTTTCTTTCTTCTTGGAAGCAATCAATATTTCACTAGCACTTGTTCTATTGCAGAAATTTCCGCGGGAAGAAATTCTTACAGAATGTATTTCTGTGATTTTCTCCCTATTTGCAGAAACAAGATCTGCATAATGTACAAAAAATCCTCAATGGCAGAAATTAATCAAGCAGAATTTTTAAATGAATCAATCGCAGAAATAACTTCCACAGAATTGTTGAGTATATAATTTAAAAAAATAATATTATTTCCAGATCTCTAGAAAATAAAGAAGCAACTAGAAGATTATAACCTAGCTTATAGTTATGTCAAAATATTATGAACTGCAATTAATGAAAATATAAGTGTAGCAGTGAGAAGGATAATGATTTTGAGGGCAATATTGACGAAGATTGAAACTCTTTTATTTTTTGACTTTTGCTGGCAGTAATTCCTTGTTACTGCACCTCAATCGCAGAAATTAGTTTGGCAGAATTTTATAAGATCAGCCAATCGCAGAAATAGGTTCCTGTAGAATGAAAAAAACATTACCAGAATCATGTAAAACAGATGTCTATCACAGAAATTCCGCAGAAGTTTCTCCCCACAGAAAGTGTTTTATAAAGTGCATATTTTATATCTACAATGATATATGTATATAGACTATAGGTATATAGGCTATGTGTTTATAAATTATATGTATATAGGCAGCTACATATAGGCTATATGCATAGACTATGTATATATACAATATAGGAATAATGCTATATGCATTGTCTATATGTATATAGATGGATATGATAGATGGACGTATATGCATAAGGATGCATATGATTTTAATGTTAGAGTTTAATTATAAAGAAACAAAAGCACAATGTCTCATAGCTAAAGAAAATCAAAATATTTTTAAGTCAAAATGTGATTGTGTTCAAATCGTTATAACCAGAGAATATAATCAAATCAGCTACGGTATTGAAAGTAGCCTACCAAACCGAGTGGAATTTCAACAAGGAAATTATAGTTCACTTACATTGTACATGATGCTACCAAACACAATGTTATTCCTATATCGTCCTGGTCAAACAGTTCCAGAAAGATTTAAGATAAAGAATTTCAAAACGCACCAACATCTTATACATTAAATTACAAGTTTAGAAAAGTATTGGGCAATATGGATAGGTAAGTATACATAAGCTATATACAAAAATACAAAACGGATGCCAAAAAAATTTATATATAAAAGAAATTCTAAGTCAACTAATTATGATTTAGGTGAATATCTTTTTACGATTTGGATGAATGTAACAAAATCCTTATGGAACTCACTTTTGAAAAATCCCTTTTTTGCCAATACTTGGTCCGAAGTTGACAAAATTGTATAAAATTTGCCCAGTGGTTGTGTAATATTGCCTGGAATTTCGTTACTAACTTGCAAGACAGTACCATGCCTTTTCCGTCCATTGGAGCAAAAATGATATTTGTACTCTTTTTGCTCCATACTTGCACGTGAATGGAAATAGATGTCCTTCTGAAATATTGCTTTGAATGCTATTGGTACCAATATCAAAGTAGTAGCACTTCAAAGAACATGGCGTAATAAGAAAAGCAGGACACTGTCACCGTAAAAGTTATGACAATAGCCCATCCAAACTTTGCTGTGCCGGCTAGAAAATCATTTAAGACACATAAATGGACCCACAAATGTGATGAAAACGGATTCGGTCGACCATCAATAAAATGTACTATTTTTTTACCTCCAATACTACAATTGAAAGCAACCCCAACACCACAAACGTTATTTCCAGCTTCTGCAGCAACTTCACCAGCACATTTCGTACCATGACTGAACAAATAAAAGAACTTGTTTATATATGTTTAGCCTAGGGCATAATTTAGAGTATAATAATAGCCTGTGTATAGAAATCCATTTTCTTACAAGTCCATTGCTCAATGTAGCCATTCATATTTTGTAAAAAATCGCGATTTATTCACAAATACACATGCTCGAAATAAATTCTGCGCGGTATTTTCCCGCCCGAGCAGTAAATATCTCCGAATGGAAAACGGCCTTTAGTCAGTCTGTTATTGTACACATTCTAGCTTCACTAAAACTTCCTACACATACACCAGCTGTAAATACACAAACCAAGTACATCACTTATTACATAAATCTTGTTATATTTTACATGCATAGGATAAGAAGTTAATTCTACTTGAAATTAATATTTTAATTTACCAGTTACTTGGATCAGAAGATTTTGGCATGGGGTCTTCATCATAATCATTAAAATCATAACTTGCTCTGGGATCCTAAAATACAATAAAATATATAATACATCAGATCAAGCAGGTGATTACAATATTCTTTATAACGATGGTGTAATTGAAGACTGTTGAGACATGATCATTTCTACAATATTTTGCATGATACACTGTTTATTATAACATATGATCAAACGCAGGTTCTTAATAAAAATTGTGCATAGTAAAAGATGATGTATGAACTTGAGAGGATCCCATATGGGTAGATTCTTAACAAGAGAAAATCTAGTAATTATAATCTTGTATGATCTCTATTTACGTTTTTCTATTTGCTTATGGTGTCAGGAAGTGTGCTGGTCCCTACTTAGACAAGTTTATTTTTCATTTAACATATAAAAGACAGTGATACCAACAGCAGCACATAAGAGAGGAAGTAAGGATCTCCCAAATTATTTTAGTGATGTCGGCCAAAGATATCACAGATAAAGTAACAATCTTTAAGTAATTTTGGTGACAAGAATTAAAGATTTATAAGACAAACTAACACCAGAAACAAACAGAACCAACAACACCCCAAGTCATTTTACTAATACTTATGATGGATATACATGAAGAACAGGCAATCCCAAATCATTTTTAGCAATGCATACAAAATGTTAGATTGAGTAAACTGTGACTTTTTAAGTCACACAAAATTAATAGACATGTAATTTTAGCTCTTCAAGGCCAATGATAACCTAGAGATAAACCAAACCGAGACATACCCATGACTTTCTGCTAACCTACATACCTGAAAGCATTGAGAGTTCATAGGAAAGGAACAACTTTATTTTTTAATAAGCAATGTTGAAACTAGTTTTTAGTCTCAAATGGTGGTATCGATTTGTTTATTGATGTTTTTTTAGCTTAGCCAATAAAAAATGTCACAAACTGCTTTAAACTATAACTCATCAAACCTATCTACTTCTTTAACCATGAATTATCACGAGTAAAAGAATTATATATACAAAAGAAAAAAAAGTTCAGAAGCTGTGAATTTGAGTAGACTCAAAACATTTGTGATCTATTTTCATATGAAAAAAAATCACAGTTTTGACCTTTTTCAAAAAGTTTAAATCAAAAAATTGTAACTGAGTCCTTCTGAAATAGGGCCTCTAATGTTGCTATCAAATTTTAAATTGGCAGCACTTCAGGAACAACTCCTGACAGCAATAGCCTATCCTATCCAAGTTTTTTCAGACTAATTACTTACGTAATTTCTCTTAAGATCTGGATGAGTGTGATCTAAACCTGAAAACAATAAAAATAAATATGGTATAACTATAAATAAAACAAATATTAAAGTATACTACATGAATCTACCGTACAAAATATTTACAACATAATACGTTTAAAGGAGAATTAAGGTCAAAATTTTTCTGTCATTTATTTCTTAGATTAAAGCTATACAATGATTGTTGCAGAGAAGAAAATGTCATATTTTTCAAACTGATATTTTTGCAAATTCAGAACTTCTATGACATGATAAAAGTACATGTAAAATATTTTATAAAAGAATGCTATTTTACTATTGGTGATGTTTTAGTACAAGTTTTTAGTATATCAATGGGCATTGGACTACTCTGGTTTGCATGTGGTGTATTCATTATTCATCTATATCACTCTCAGAAGAAAACTGTGCATCAGAAGTGTCCTCCATCAATAAAGAAAGATTTGCTTCAGCAGACATAACCTCTTCTGAATTCTAGGTTATAAATTGTGCAAAATATATTGTTCAGAAAGCGTATGACAATATCAGTTTTATTTATAAATAAAACAATAAAACATTACTGAAGCTGGTACATTAAGAAAGTAGGACTAGCTACACAGCTTAAAATCAAATTATGAAACAATTTTGTTTTGACGTTCGTTCTACTAAGTTGATTTCTTTGTTTTATCTATAAATACATACATTTTGTTACATGGAAATAACGTAAGCCTTGTTCATTTCCATGTGGCAAAATATTTAGAACTCAACATACCATCATCCAATATGCACACAACAACACCTTTTCCTGATATACCACGAGCCCAGACTGGTAAAACGTTAATATCCAAGCCAGACGGTCCACTAGATTGACCAACATTATTCTGAAATAAATCAAGGCATTTCTAAAGTCCCAAATATAACCTTTTCCATGGAAATAAGACCCCCAACCACCTTTCCTTCTCTCTGATATTAGTAAATCATACTTGAAAAATCTGCCTGATCATAATACTAATCCATAATGGAACATATAACAACAACAGGCCTCTGAATTCACGATGGCTTGGAGGCTAATTTGAATACAGGCAATATAGAGGAATGTCGCAATGAATTCAGAGGCCTGTAACAACTTTATATTTCTTGTACGTTTTTGATAATTTAATACAATTTTTTGAGTCCATAAACTATATCTATATATACCAAATATAAACTAATCCTTATTTATGTTCTTATCCAAAGCTGAAAATTGTAATCAAAATACTCCCCCACAGGTGGTCACAGGTCCAACCATTATTTTGAGACTTTTTACTGGCTATTACTTTAACATGAGGAAATTGAAATATTATATGAATGTATCATGCTGAGGATGTAACTTGACAACTATTGTTAATTTGAATAATCTTGCACTAATTTCGGGGAAAAATAAGAATTAGTCCTTTCTGTGACCTAACAAGCTTACAATGAAATTACTTTGGTATGTAACTTCAAATATACCATAATACTACATTTATTTCTACCTATCTTTTAAAGCAAAAATACTTACCAAATACCACTGGTCATTATATAATGGATCTTGTATTGAGTAAGCAGTTGAATGTACAGATTGGATATAATCTGGAATCAGAGATCGTTTATCCCTTTCAAGAATGCGTTGCTGCTCAACCCATTTAATCTAAAGGAAGAAGAAAAAAACTCAAAGGATGCCAGAAAGACACAATTTCATATTTTCTTATATATATACGACTTTGCAATATACTATATGTGACTTAATATGACTGCCAGACATCACCTGTGGAAGGCTTTTCTTGTGTATAGTTGTCAGTTTTAAAGCTGAAAACCATACTCACAAACACCCTTCACAGGTGATCCAGAAGCTATATTAAAGCTTGGCTTTATTTACAATTTTCAGTGTTCAAAAACAGAAATACTGTAAAAATAAATGTTTCAGGATGTTCCTTATAAGAGAATCGCTAAATTAATAACGGTATTTCAAAATCCAAATCAGTTGATATATGAAATTAAAGTAGCGACAGTACTTTTGGAGAAACATCTTACCTTTTCCTCAGATAGCAGAGTTGCTGTATGATCAACTTCTCTACGTTTACGTCTCCCTTCAACCGTTTTACGAACAAAGTGGAAATATCCAGGAAGACTTCCAATCTATATATAAATACCAAATAAAACAATGATAACAATACTCCATGAATAGTATCTGAAGATTACTTTCTCATAGATTTGACCCACTAAAGTGAGCTAAGGGGTATTTGGAAGAAAATCTTAAATCTTGGTTTGTATCACTGAGGTAGGTGAGGGTTACTCTTTTTTGTAACTGTTAGCAATAATTTTAATTAAAACTATGCTTGGCGCTCCATTTCAAGCAATATTAATTAGTTCATTTCCATCATCTGAAAAGTACCACCTTGATCATTATATAATGCTACTGTAGCGACTTGAAACTTGGTGACTTTTCATATAATTCTATTTCACACCTTTTGACTAAATTTCTAAGCTAAACAAACCTAATGAAGAAGTTGAGAAGGCTATATTCTAAAACCACCTAGAACAAAATGTATTAAATAGCACTTTTTCTTCAAATGTAATTATGAATAACTCAAGTTACATACGGAATTGAAACATGTAACTTTGTCCAATTACTACTTATGGTGATGGGTATCATTTGGGAAATTTTTTGTCACATGACCATTCCGTTTTCCCCAATTTCTCCAAATTTTGGGGTTTTATTCAGGTTTTCAGGATTATTGATTATTGAATAACTCTAGTATAAATGATACAATTAAAGATAAACGTTTGTTATAAGGAGGTGATCCACTTGGAAATGTGCAATGTATAAAATTTCATGCGTCAGCCGTTGAGTGGTTGTCAAATTAGATAAAAGCGATTTTTCGACGCTGCAAAAATAAAAATATAAAATACGAGTTTTCGTTGTTGTTAAAATAAACATTGATGTGTCTAGACATCGAAATCATATAAAAGAGAACTAAAGCCATTTGATAAATTTATCAAACCATGAATCAAAGTCAATCAAACTAAATAAACGATTTCGATTGGTTTATATTTCTTTATTCGCTTGCTTTTGAATAAAAGTGATTTGTTGACGCTGCCAAAATAAAAATATAGATAGATGTTTATCTTTAACTTCAAATTTGGACAACAGACTCATATCATGATCTGAATTCCTTTTACAAATTTTTGTGTCCTAAAAGTTCCAATTTCCCCAATTTTTTGGATTCTTGAAAAAATATCCTTATAAGGTTACGACTCATTTTGAACTACCTCTGCTATGAAACACTGTTTTACTCTCAACTCAATATGTTTTTGAATATACTAAAAAAAGTTCTCTACACTTTGTCAGGATGTAAATAAATAAATAAATATAATTCCTAATGCACATTTCCCTTCTCACCCATTGTTTACTAGTTCTAAAATATGGAAATATTCAAATCCTACTATTTAAAGCAAGAAATTTGCCAATAATACTATTTGTGTATTTGTGGCTATAAACATAGCCATTTAGATTTTATCAGTGTCCTGCAACATCAGTGCTGGAATTATAGCCATTTGATGATGCTTTCTGGGCTGTTTTATGTTTTTCTCTGACGTCTTGAGTGAGAATATGCTCCAGTAAATTATGTTGTTGTATGTTGATGTATGTTGATGTTTCTCAAGGACTCAGTGCAGTGGATTAAAAAAAATACTTTGAAGATATACAGATATATAGCTATTTATACCGGGGACAAGGACATACGAATCCGAGATGCCGGAACAATGCATACTTAACCGGGGCTGTCCTGGCCAAACTGGGACAGTTGGAATGTTTGGTAAACTGTCTGCAGAAACTCGTCTGGGACATAAAACTTACTTGACCAAAGTTGACAAATCCATGTTTATCTGCAATACCACTAGCAATTTCTTTGTTTCCATTCTCAATATGAACTGCCCATGAATCAGTAAAGTGTATTTTCTCTGATTCTTCAGCATATAATACACAAAATAGGCGACAGAGTAGGAACAAAGTGCATCTGGATAAAAATAATAACATTGTTTTTATTTTTAAAAAATATACACTATCCCACTATCTAAATTACTTCTATCTGCAACGCTATAATTACATTTTAATTAAGTATCCATTTTCTTTACAGAAGCTATATCTATCACTTTGGAAGAGTAATTTATTCTTACCTCAATGTTTATACATATTTTACACTTCAATAAGTTTCACTCTACTCAAAATCACACGCTTTTGCAGAAGGTTTGTTGTTTCTTCAAGTAAAACAGACACGAAACTCACGAAACTATCAGAGATGTAGTAAAAGAAGGAACGGCGAAACCGGAATGGCGGAACAGATCCGGAACGGCGGATCGGATCCAGATCCTATTCACAGTATTTTCTTGAATTCGTTCCCCTCGTACTCAAACAAGCCCCTCACAAATAAACTTGCAGGTATTTAGATGATGGTTCAGTTTAGTCGTCACGTGCGTAATGAGACTTGTCGTTGTAGCTATGCTTATAAGTTTCTAATTTTGGTAATAGTCTACAAGCAATCGCATAAATATTTAAGACAAGGCAAAATTCGAGCAAAAATTCAGAATCTTCAATCGGATAAAAAGCCTTAAATTTTCGGTAGCAAACCTAAAGACACAAAAAATTGAATATATTCCAAGAGCCTGGGTACTAGGCTGCTATGAACAGCAGAATTTGTCGAGTTTGCAAAAAGACCCAAGATCCTAAGC
>JAULBZ010002933.1:0-17565 GCA_032360805.1 Neoturris breviconis
GTAGAAAGAAGAGGAGAACAAAATATTCCAAATATCACATTAGAAGATCTTTATAAAAGTCAAAGCATTCCCATAAATTGCGAAAGAAAGTTTATCTTTGCTCCATCACAATCTTGTTCTTTTTCTTTATGATCATTATCTCCTTTATCAAAGCAACTATTTACGATTAAAACCGACTCTTTCGATTATCTCCATTGGATCAAGCCACGACTGTATCATGCAAAAATTTGTTACGCTTTGCAATATTAAAATTAAAATTAAGACAATTAAAAGTTCAGAATTAGAATATCGGTTTATCGGAAGGAAACGTTTGGCCAAATACTGACAAAATAAAGAAACTTTAACTGTCAATATCTCTGGAATGGATGGATTAATTGTTCCTAAACTTTCTGAGGATATTCCTGTGTATAATCTCTCAAGGTAGACCTATTAAAGCAGACATTTTACAAAATTTCCCTACGGTGGTTATGTGACTTTAAAGAAGGAAATTTTTGCGACAGGAAAATTTCGTAAATTTTGGGCATTTTCACGAAATTAAATTCTCGCAAAGTGTTTTTTTATAGTTAAATTGTTACAAAAAATATGTTTTCTGCTGATTTGCGAAATTGCTGGGATTTGGTTCAAATTTTTTCATCTATTTTCTAAAATATATTTTTCAAAATTTTATTACACAAGAAGAAAGCAGATTTTTGTAGAAACGTATTGCAGATGTTATTGCAGATGACAAAGGTTGAGTAAAATGCATATTGATATAGGTAGATATAATTCTGTTATACTTCCTTTGTAATGTCTATCTGCTTTCATCTCATTTTATCTGTATTCATCATATTGTATATAAGCAGAAATATTTAAAGTAATTATCAAGAGTTTCCCAGTAGGCAAAAGGATAAACAAAGTTGTAAAGTTGCAACTCCGTTTGATCAAGATATACCTGCTGGGTTTGGGCTTTTTTGAAAATTTGGTAAGCGAATATATAATTCACGAAAATAAATTCTCACAATTTTTTTTTAACGTTAATTTGCAAAATTAAATTCTCATGAAAACCCTCTTTATTGCGACTCACAAAAATTCCTTTCTTTAACCCTATTTCAACTGTGCTTTTTGGCCAAAGTTATTCAACTTTTGAACTTTCTATAAATTTACTAATCACATGACATATGCAGAAAGAGATAACAATACAGGCACATTGTTTATCCACAAATATGTGGATAATAATATCTACACAGATCAATAACCCGTTAAGATCATATAAACACTTGTATTTTGAAATAATATTATACATTGTTTCTTAGCCCACCAGACAAAGTTTGGACAGGCTAGTTACTGTCACTTGGCAGCAGCGGTAGCAGCCTGCTTTTCTTAATAGACCATGTTCCCAAAGTGCTAGCATTTTGAGATTTGGTACCTGCATGCGAGGTTATTTTAGAAGGACTTCCCAAACATTTTTCGATTCCGTCTACTTGGTAATGCACAGGTTATCTATATATATATGTGGTAATCACAATTTTTGGTTTCGGAATGAGGCAGATATATATATAATAATCACACAATAGTAATCACGACTGAGGTGTTTATAACAAACATAGATGAACTGTGTAGGACTTAAACCCACAACCTTTTGCTTACCCAGCAAACACTCTGCCAACTGCGCTAACAGTCTGATGATGAAGTCCAGCATACACAGCGTCGAATTCCTCATTCATACATTCTTACATATACACAAATACGCACAGACACACACACACATACATTATATACATACATTCGGACTGCATTCTATCCTTAATAGCTTTAGCTAACTGAAAGTTTTTTCCTATTGACATTTCAGACAAATATTCAGAGCATGTCAGTCAACTTGAATCTGAATTACAATTAAAAGAAAACATGATTGAAAAATTGTCGATTCAAGTTAAGGAATTTTCTACAAAAGAACAACTGATGGAATCGGAAATTCAAAAGTGTACGACTGTGTCGGAAGAAAGACTATATAAATTTACCGATACCAAACGTGAGTTAGAAGATGTGAGAGCAGCATTAACTATTGCAGAATCTAAAATTAAGGAAGCAGAGAAAAACAGACAAGTGCTAAAAGGGAAGGCACTTGAAACAATTCGGGAGTAAGTGTTAATTTTACAGTGTACCAACTAAATAAAATCTGCTGAGTAGAGTAATAGCAACATACTGCAATAGTTTATTTGATTCAATTTTCGAATGATAAACATTTATTGTCCAATCCCTTCATCCAGGATTTTATTTCGGAATTACGTTTTTTTTTTGCAATTATTGTTAGGTATAAATCAAAGTGTCGTCAGTATGAACAACACATTCGAGATGTACTGGAAACACAAAATGAGAAAGAATTACAATTTTCTAAAGACTTAACACTTGCAAAAGAACTTGAAATTTCTAAACTTAAACATCAGAAAGAATTACAGGAAAAAACAAGTGAAAATGTTCAACTGAAACAAAACTTATCTGAATACGAGAATACTTTATCTCAAGTTACATATGAAAAATCTCAGTTAGAAGATGCATTGTCACAGGCTGGAGATGAAACGAAAAAAACAGGTTCATTAAAGGTAGGTGAATGAGGGGTTTAAATATAGTACAAAGAAATTTGTAAAGTAATGATTCGATTTTATAATCTATATATCTTTAGTGTACACGTTGACACAATTACCATAATGGTGTTATACAAGTACTCTTCTTCATATCACTTACTCTTTTTAATTATTATGTGCTCACATTTGTTATACTGATGAATTAAAAATTACTTTTGAATAAAAATATTGATTCGTTGGGATTGTTTGGTAAAAAATAAATACTAACCAAACTGCCTGAAACAACCGGGTTGTGTTGTCCTTTTTTCCAAATCAGAACTGATTTTGCCAATATGTTTTATTTCTCATTTCGCTTCGACAAGCGCGTCTTCACGGAATCACCATTTTGTTCTAAAGAGTTCTGCATGAAAAAGAGGCTAAATAAATTATGCTTTCTGTGACATATTGATCAAATATAGGGTCATAATCATTACGAAAACGAACTTGGCTGACTAAAATACTTTTAAATATTTTTCTTGTATACCCCCGTATAAAAAAAGATTAAGTTTTTAGCCCACCAAACAAAGTTTGGATGGGCTATTGTTATCACTTGGCGGCATCGGCCTGCTTTTCTTAATAGACCATGTTCCCGAAGGGTTAGCATTTTGAAATCTGGTACCAGCATTCATGGCGATCTAGAAGGGCTCACCAAAATCTTTTCTATTCCTGAGTTTTGGGCAAAAAGGGTCCAAATTGAGTTTTTGGGTCAATGGATCGGAAAGGCGTGGTACCGTTCTGAAATTTGGTTATGGTGTTCTAGGCAATTACGAGCAAATTCTTTTCAATTTGGTCAACCTGGGACCGATTATCGGTGAAAAAAGGATTTTTTCAAAAGTAGAAGCTTAGAAAATTTTGAACATTTGAATTACATTCACCAAAATGATTTTTTCATGATTTTTGTTGACTTTTTTGAATTCAGTTTATAAGGATCTGACCAGTCACATTTGAGACTTTGACCACATTTATCAAACGATTTTCTCATGACTTTCTAATGATTTTTTTAATTTTTAATTTTATTTTACTGTTTATAAGGACTTGACCAGAATTACATTTTTACAATCTTTGAAAATTAATTTTTCTATGAGACCAAGAATTTTTTTTGGCAGCATTTTTTTGGTATTTTGGGGAAGCTCTATCCTCAATTTTTTGAGATGATAAAAAATATAAAAAATAAGTTTTAACATTTAAGAATTCTCCATTTTGATTTTGCAAAGCTTCCTTTTTCAATTTTGAATAAATATTAATGTGCATTAATGTGTATTCACTGTAGGGCATTTTATGAGTCATCATGCTTATAACATTAATAGTGACTCATGATTCAAATTAAATATAATGACAATACACAATTCAACAGAGGAAGAGTTTTTTAATAAAATAATAAATTGTATGTTACTCCCAATTCAAATTAGAAATATAATGACAGTACACAATTCTACTGAGAAATATTTTTTTAATAAAATAATTTGTTTTAATGAATATGTAATCTTCTATTTCATTATTCTCTATTTCTTTTTAATTTTAATAACAGATTATGACAACCACCTTTACTCTACAAGATTTTATTACTGCTAATAGATACCGTGTTCCTATTTAAATTATGATGCTAAAGTAATTATGTTTAATATACTACTTTAAAATGTTTTATTAAGTGATGACTTAATACATTAAATGTAAGAAGTTGAAGTATGCTTTATTTATTATACATAATATAATGATATGATGTGTAATGATATGATGTATGATATAAATGCGTACAATGCAATGTATATCCACTGTGGAGAAGTTATTTTTGAGCATTGATTTGATTTGTAATTTCACTACTCTCTTCCACAGTAATTTGATTTGATATAATTTTATCTTGATAATGGTGTCTCAATTGTTTTTTTGAATTGGAACTTTATCAAATTAATAAGGACATGAAATCCTAATGCCACGTAAAGTTTGGGTGTTTATCCTTGATATGAAATTTCACTACTCTACTCCACAGTGACTTAACATAATTTTACCTCGAGAAAGGTGTTTTAATTGTTTATTTTACCGGAAACCTTATCAACTTAATAAGGACATGAAATCCTAATGCCATGTAAAATTTTGGTGTTTACCCTGGATATGAAATTAAACTACTCTCCTCTGCAGTGATCTGACATAATTTTACCTTGAAAAAGGTTTTCAAAATGTTTATTTGAACTGAAACTTGACCATCTTAATAAAGACATTTCAAACACTTTAAATTTCAACATGTGTGTATACAAATCATGTTTACATGCTTTGGTTTAACTTTTGGTTTGGTAGGCTACTTTCAATAACGTACCTTTTGATTAATAAATTAATTATGATTTTACAGCCTGTTTATTCTAATAAGTACTAGTTAACACGTGCAGAATGTAATAGTGTACCAGTTACGAATGGTGCTATTATTCATACTTGTACCCAGCACTGATAGTCTCTATATTAATACGGATACCAAAGACAGGCAAATAGCTCTGGGAACAAGGTTGACAATTATTCGTTGATTCGGAAATGTTTATTATTGATTTTCAGAGCATTATTTACACATTGTAAATTCCTCCGCAGGGTTCTTGCCTCCTGAAAATTGAAAACGGCGTTATTGTACATTGAAAAGAAGTCACAAACACCACTAAGCATCCAAGCGAGCAAGACTTGTTTAAATTCATATTAATGACAAGTTTAACAAGTTTTTGCACTGGGACTTGTTTTATGTTTGACGAATGCGAAGAAAAACCATAAATTGGATTACAATCAAGCACCAAGTCTTTTTCCTCTTTGCTTGTGACATTTTGAAACCTACATGTTCATATCGGAAAAAAGGAACTAGAAAATCTGTACCTCTTCTTTACCTCGCTTCACATTCCCTTTGGCTCCACTTTAGTTATTGGGTCACTTGAAGGACCATCATCACGAGCGTCCAAACAAACTGGAACATTTGTCTGAAAGTCTTCATATAAAGAAGAGGCATTCCAACCCTCCTGTGCATTGCAGTGTTTATCGCTGACCCAGCACAGGTGCCCACTCACCTGCAGTGAGTATGTTTGTCTGAATATCGGACCACTTTAGTTATTGGGTCACTTAAAGAACCATCATCACAAGCGTCCAAACAAACTGGAACATTTGTCTGAAAGTCTTCATATAAAGAAGAGGCATTCCAACCCTCCTGTGCGTTGCAGTGTTTATCACTGACCCAGGTGCTCACTCACCTGCAGTGAGTATGTTTGTCTGAATATCTGATGGTACTGGTCCAAAGAGACATTCAGGCTATCATTCTATTTAATGGACAAGCATGCAACAACGTCAGAACATTAAGAGTTAGCATGTGGAAGGAGAGATGATTCTAATGTGCGACTGATTGACAGCACTTCTCGTTTTGGTGAAAAGGAGGCATTTTTAATGAAACCATCTCACCTCTGCATCTCACTGTCTTAAGTTGATTTTACCAATTAAAATGGTGTCTAGGGAATGAGGTTGCTGATTTTCTACGATTTGCGCTACTTGTTTACTTGAGAACTGATCATATTTTCCATGCGTGGATGCAATAAGGTCCAAATTAGCTACTTATATCAGACATGAGATAAACACTAATTTACCGGATATTTTCAGCATAACAATTTATTTCAGGTGGAGATCTGGGGGCGCTGTAACTATCTATGAGGTTTCAGGGGCCAAACCCCCAGAAAATTCCGTTTTTTAGGGGTCAAGATATACTATTATAACTATAACTATGTCTAAGGTAGAAGATGTTAGAGTGCAGCATCATAGACCGGTATCTGACAAGATTGTGTCATAACCCGGCAAAATGCAAAATCTTATTGAGATTATTGTATAAAATAATATATTAAGTTCTTAATTAAGTATAACAATAATTTTAGAATGAAGTTTTGGAACTTAAAAATCAAAAAGTAGCTTTAAATACGCAACTAAATGAAGAAAAGCGTCGACGAAAAGAATTTGAGTCTTTACTCCATGAAAACTATGAAAAGACTTTGTCAAACAAGGATGAGAGCACATTCTTGCAACGCCAACTATTTGAAGAAAGAAACAGTCGTGTTCAAATGATTGCTAAAGTGAAGGAGGATAGTGAAAGTTCAGCAAAAGTAGAACTGGCATTGTTGGAAGAGAAAAATAAAGGACTTCAAGAGAATAAGATCAATTTATTACATACAATAAATTTGCTGAAAGGGACAACAGAAGAGTTACAAAACAAGGTCGAGCAAAAAGACAAAGAAATCTTGGAACAAATGGAAAAATCAAGAAAGTAAGTTTGAGATTTATTTTATGAAGCTACTAAGCATCTGATTCTCGCCAAAATCAGGATAAGAATCCATGGAGAAGATAGTTAATTGTGATTGGTTAGAATACAATCAATTGTGATTAGCTAGAATACAATTGATTATGATTAGGTAGAATGCAATTAATTGCAAGCTTGTCCTTCAATCTGAAATCCATCACATGCTACATAAATGCATTGCCAAAATACTTTATGAACCCCATAAGTGTGTAATTCTTATTAAATTATGATTTATACTTTAAAATGTGGAATTAAAAACTAACAAGCATAAACTTGTAGATAGATAGAAATGATAACAACTGAACTTTGTAAGTTTTCAATTACTTAACCCTAGGGGCGAATGTAGGTATTTTTAAGGCTAGTCATAAATTTAAACAATATTTAGTGAAGCTTAATTGTTTTCTTTTACGAATTTTTTTCTCGCATCGTCTCAAGTAATGACACCAGCTTTAGAATAACAATTTTTCACTTTACATTCATCGTGACCTTTTAGATATGATATATATTCCAATACTTTTTTTTCATAATTATCATCAGTGCTGCAGATGAGAGTCGAAGTGCTACCTCTTGTGGAATACCATTGATTGAAGCCTTTTTGTGGCAAGAATTTCCGTGGAGGTAGAGGTGCGAGTCGGTCAGTTTACTGTAGACTGTTGTACTTAAATTATTATTTAGTAAAGTCTAAGAAACATAGGCAATCTCCTCCAACTTCCATCGTAAATTTGAGATCAATATTAATAGAATTTAAATAGGTAAAAAACTCATTTAACTTTTCCTCAGTACTACACCATAAAGCAAGACAATCATCTCTGTAACGACCATAATATAACAATTCATGGTATGTTAAATTCATTTGCTCAAATACACCATCATCTACAGAAGCCACAGGTATATCGGCGTACGAACATGAGTCGGGTGGATCTGTTGCAGTACCATTAGTTTGCAGTAGATTGGTATTTGCGAATACAGAGTTGTTATTTTGTAGGCACAATTCTAAACCTTCGATGACACATTGTGTTGGTTTGTTATTACTACAAGATTCTAAGGCGGTTTTTACTGCTTGAAGACCAGTGGTGTTGTCAATACTATTTACAGCAATACATCACGAATTTGTCGGCATTGTGTTCAATTTTTTTTATGCGATATGGACATCACTTAGGTGACCGTCTGCATCTCACAGCCCAAGCAGGACTGATGAGCTGTGAATTCGGAGAAACAGGTTTTCTGCAGGGGTGTGTGAGATGTACAGGTATTGCACTTATTGTGTTCACATAATATAATAGAGATTGCGAAAAAATGCACACTGCTGTCTGTCATTTGCTCTCACAAATACTTTTGTTTCGCTATCACAAGAAATATCTTAATCTATAAGGTAAATGATACTTCTCTTCATTTTTTGCATATATATAATTTTTCAGTTGTACGAGTATAAAAACATGTGTCACCAATAACAGGAACCACCATCTTGAAAAAATATTATAGGCTCTAATTTATTATCAGCCTATATTTATAAAGGTTGAGTGAAAATGGTTTTGCAAAGAAATTACATTTTTTTAATCTGATTGGTTGAAACGAACCGATGGTTACCCCAAAATTTGATGGGTCACTCCAGATTCAATTGCGCCTAAAAAACTTCACAGTGAGCGATAATTGCCTTCTGTGTGTTGGAGTCAGATCTATAGCATCTATCTAAATTTCCGAGGAACTCAAAATTTCGAACCATTCTCCCACATCTTTTTAGAATTTCTTCTTAAGGGGTAAATGTTGATAATGGCAAACTTAAAATGGATGATGGTGAATATTTTTATTAAAATAGCTGTTGGAAAAAAGCTCTAAAAAAGAGTCTCAGAGCCCTAAAAAGCCTAGGCCTAATAGTGTTAAAAATGCATGCATTTATTAAACATCATATACATTTTACAATATAGAATATCCGAAGACAACAAAAAACTCAGAAAGCACTTTCAATTGAGCAAATATGATTCTAATGAAAAGTTCAAAGACTTAGAAAATAATATGAAGGTGGAAAAAGATCACAATATTCTCCTACAAGATCATTTACAAGAATGCAAACAAGAGAATATCAAAATAAAAGATGTACTACAGGTATGACACTAAATAATTGAACTGTAGTGTTATCTATTAATTAGTCTATCAGGAGAGTTTATTTACAGTGTAAATCACAGATATATCTTCTGCGGGAATTTCTTCTTGCAGATATACCGTAAATCCTCCAATAAACGCCCGGGGCGTTTATTTAATTTTCCGAGTTTTGAGGGGGTCGTTTATTAGAGGAAGGCGTTAAAAAGAGGGAGTCATTTATTTAATTGAAGTTATATTTCTAAACAACAGTTAAAAAATCATCGTCTTCTTCATCTTCATGCAGGAGACTACAAAGGTCATCTGAAGGTTCTAATGGGTTTATTTCATTATCGGCATTATTGATCACCTTTGTTTGGTCTTCCAAAACTGCTTCACCGGCGGAACAGGGTTGGGTATTTTTAAAGCAATGGATCTTGTTGTCTTCACTCCCGTAGTTTTTTAGATTTAGGGCACAACCTTTGAATGAATCAATGACTAGATCTTTTTTACATAAAGTGCTTCTATTAAACGCCCCTTTCAAGAAGCGTTTAAAAGAGAGGGTGTTTATAAAATATTTGGGATTTTAAGGGAGGCGTTTATTAGAGGGAGGCATTTAAAAGAAAGGGGCGTTTATTAGAGGATTTACGGTATCTTTTTAAGGTAAGTGTTATTTCCAATCAGATTATCTTAACAAATTTGTATATTTTTTAGGATTATTGATTCTGACAAATTACACAAAGACAACTTCATTGCTTTACGTGTAAGAATCATGACAGATAGATATATAAATGTTATAATAATAAATAAATGTTACAGTGGAGATCATATAAATCGAATCCACAGAGGGCCAAGAAAATTGTTTGCATTACATGATTTTCAAGTTATGTGACTTTTTGCCCCATTGCTTTAAGAAAGCATTTGAATGCACATAGCAAATTTCGTTATGAAGGTTAAAATAGCACAATGTACTTCTTTTAGATGTTGCTGAGTATATCCAGTTGTGATGTTGGGAATATCTTAAATTTGCTGACTGAAGAAGACGAAAATATAGTACCAGTTAAAGAAATCCCAGCTACAATCTCTTCTGAACATCGAAAAATATTACTTGATTTACGCGAAAAACTCGATACGAGCTATACAATTGCAAAAACGCTAAAACGACGATTTCAACAGCAAAAATTGTTGATTAAAAAAGCACAACTTAAAATTAAATGTCAAATTAAAGTTATAGAAGAACTGAAGAAGCTTCGTGAAAAAGAAAAAGAAGAATACGAGGAAACATCAAAATTGAATTTGGAGGATAAAAAATGCGACCAAGAAACTTCTTTAGAAAAAGAGAAAAAGATTGGGTTTCTTCAAGTGAGTTGGTTGCAGTTTGAGTGAACCATGATTATAATATACCTTGGGCATATTTAAGGGTTTTTAATTTCGTGGGTAGAATTATTGTTATGACTTTTAAATTTCATGCTGCAGCAATACTGGAATTTTTGCAAGTCTTTAATTTCACTGTGCAGCAAATTCCATTTTTTTATCTGGTTTTCTAATTGTTGCATTTTTTAGCCCACCAAACGAAGGATGGGCTATTGCTATAACCTTTGAATCACGATTTTCTCATGATTTTTGTTGATTTAGAAATTTTCTGAACTCAATTTATCCAGAGTCACTTTTGAACTTAAAAAATCTTTGAAGAAATATCTTTTTTATGAGACTGACCACACCACATTCATCAAAATGATTTTCTCACTGTTTTTGTTGACTTAAAAGTTTTTTGAATTCAGTTTATAAGGATTTGACCAGAATTACATTAGGACTTAATATTTAAAAAATAACTTTTCTATGAGACTTTGATCATGAATCTTTTTTGGCAGCCATTTTGTTTTTTGGGGACGTTGATAATTTTTATAAAAATAATTTTTAAAATTTCAAGAATTGAAGTCTCCATTTTGATTTTGGGAAGTATCCTTCAATTTGGAAATATAACTGTAAAGCAACTACGAGATTATGCTCGCTCTTTCAGTATTAGAGGTATCACTTGGGTGGTAAAAGTCAATCTAAAGAATAATATCAAAGACTCATCAATGAGGTTGCAGAACACTATACACCTCATATAACCAAAGATAGAGCGTGTCTAGAAGCTGAACTGCCACCATCGGCTTTAGAAAGAAGCGTTGATCTAATAAGGAAGATGCAGAACACACTATCATCAAAGTTGGTTGACCACAACCTGGAGCATTAGCACACAAGTACTATAAAAACATTAGAAGGTCTACGTTAAAGTCTATAGTAGAGCATGAGGTTAAAGAGCTGCAAAGTGCTATAGGTAGAGCCTATCGATCTTATTGAATCCTGGGGCGAGGTCAGACAGATTTGACTCTTTTAGTACGGATACAACCACATGTTTATAGTTAGATACAGAAAGAGTTAAAAGATCTAGGCTCCATCAAGGTTCAGCTAACTATGGATCAAATTCAAGAAGATTGAATCAGGTGGAATCATTGATAAAGTTGATTTGCATCAACTTCAAGAATAGCGATGAAGATTGTATTTAGTGGGTGAGTAGTGATCCCTGCCATCAGGATATTAAACGCAATCCTGAAAGAACATCAAAACTTCAACCTTGCGCAGATCAATATAATTATCTGGGAAGGCTTAGAGTTTCCGTTGAAACAACCCTGAGACTGCGATTAATGCGCTCTTTATCTAAAAATAGGGCATTGTTTTGATTTGTTTTGACAACAAACACCATAATTCACTAGAGCTAACATTGGCTCACGACCCTGCCACTAGCAAACGAAAACTTCTGCCTGAGTAGGAGAGAATTTGTTGATGCTATCGCCACCAGATACAGATGAGACTTAAAATACTTACCAACAATATGCGCATGTAGCAAACCATTCACCATGGATCATGCTTTATCATGCCCTAAAGGAGGATTCGTATATCAACGTCAAAACGAACTCGGAGCAGAGATACTTCAGCTGTGCTGGTCAAAGAAGTATGCAAAGATGTAAACAGCTAAACAAAGGAGCAATCAAAACGGACGGAGCTGGGTCAGACGTCTGTGCAAGAGGATTTTGGATTATAGGCGTACCGTAACGCGATGAATCTGACGAAAACAACCAATCTCCAGTTTTGTTTACAATTGACACCTTGATTTTGTTTTGTTTATTTTGATCTTGAATATTACACTGGTAACACATGACCCTATAGTTAAATTTAAACATGTCAGACCTTTTATTTTTGAAGATTTACTTAAAAATCTAACGTCAGTACTAACAGAAGTGAGAAGGATTCAAATCAAGAAGTTTGACATTCAATTTTTAACGTGCATCTAGATTTTCGCTCAAAAGTTAGATAATTTAATATACCTTAAGGAAAGAAATTTTGGCGGGAATTTAATTTGGCTGTTGGCAAAATCGGCATATTTGGAGGAAATTTAATTTGGTAGTTGATGATTTTTTTTAAATTTAGCGGGAATTTAATTTGGCGGTAGGCCATTTTTTTTAGATTTGGCGGGAATTTAATTTGGCAGTTTTGGGCAAGTTTTGACAGTTAAAGCTGCTGCGACACACTGATTACGTGACTCAATTATTTGCTACATATAAATTAGCTCGGGGACGGAAGAGATAGTAAAAACAAAGGTTGCCATAGCAAACTTTGACAAGCCTATAAATTTGGCGGGAATTTAATTTGGCGGATGACGAAAATTTTTTAATTTGGCGGGAATTAAATTTGGCGGATGGCGATTAATTTTAAATTTAGCGGGAATTTAATTTGGCGGTTTTGGGCAAAAACCGCCAAATCCGCCGAATTTTCTTCCCGCCAAAATTTCTTCCCTTAAGGTATTTCAAACACTGTGTAATGTGTGTATGCAAATCATATTTATGTGCTTAGGTTTAACTTCTACTTGGTTAATTGATGAGCTACTTTCTACAGAAGAAATATGAACGATCTATGAAGGAAAGGTGGATAAAATACTTGAAATTCAGAATTTTTGTACGAATTCAAATTTGTCCTAAATATTTATGACTATCATATTATGTTCAAAACCTGCAGTTGTTTTCCCATTTTTTAAGTTCTCAGGACAATAGAAAGACAATGGCTTATTGTTTATTAATTTTTTTACATTTTTGAATTGGGTTTGATGAGGACTGTATCAATTTTTAGTAAGATATTCAAAGCAGTTTAGAACTTAGAGGGGTATTTATTTCTGTTTTTGTTTTTCATTTAGAAATATTAGCAGCTCGTGTAACATATCACAAGAATCTTGTTGGTATTGGGATGACTCCTGAAGGAATTAATCAAAATCATATAAACTTTGAATTGTTGAATGAAATGGGATGGCGCAATGAAGCACTTAATCTTACTGAATGGGGGATTGATTATGTTTCAAGACGTTATGGTGGTATCAATGCTGAGGTTATAGGTAAAAATAATTAAGTCAGACCTGAAAACAGCTGTACGGCAGCAGGCCTCTGAATTCATGTCGGCATTCCCCTGGGGAAGAGCATATTTGGAGACTAATTTGCAGTCTATTGGCTGCAAATTTGCCTCCAAAGATGCTCTTCTTCAAGGGAATGCCGAAGTGAATTCAGATGCCTGTACAACAGTTATTTTTGAGTTTCTAAAGGTTGATTTTCATTAGGCAGATTTATAGAAACTGACATCACATGATGTATGATTTCAATTTCTACCAATGGAATGTCTTCTTTTGACTTATGCTTGGAATTTTTTGCCTAATAAAAATCAACCTTCAGTATGGAATCATCACATACTGTAACCAACCAACTGTAAATTCAATGATGCGTAATACTCTCCATTGCAGATTTATTTTTAAGATTGAGCGATGCAGTGGATAATTTGCCTTGAATTGAGGCTGCTCCACGATCAAATCCTTCCAATATTGTTACGACAGTGCGACTAAGAAACATCCCTATAGTAGTTATTGCTCAATATAATTAATTCACCACACCTTGAAATTACTGCTGAACATCATCTGTAGACTGAGTTCTTTTATTTTAGTTTTAACTTCTATAAATAATGTAGAAGATAATCTAAACAAACACATTTTTCTTCAGATACTTGGGCGAGCTTAGTGCATACGTTATATGATTGTCAACCATCTTTTCATAATGGTGGTCAGCCAGATAATCGAAGACCTGTTGTGATGAGACCAAAAGTAATGAAGAAAATACATGCTGCTTTGTGGTACGATCCAAAGAAAATAGTACTTGCATGGAAAAGCATGGTTGCTGGAAGTTCACTTTTTCAAAAATCAAATACATTTAGGTATACAAAAGTCCCTCTTTGCTTGTGTGTGTGCAAATTGGATGAAGTTTCTTTTCAGTCTTTGAAGGAATATATTTTAAAAATCCTTCAACTAGTTACTTTCTGTTAATCTTCATGAACAACGTGGCTTAAAAATATAGATGTTGTCTTCGTTTTGCTAGAGACAACTGTAGTCTTAAAATTTTGTTTCAAATGCAGTGGTTTAGTCCGACACTTGGCAATTATTTGTGCTTTAAATAATGATCTAATAGATCAGATTGTTCATGTTTTGCTAGTTTTGATAGATTTTGTAAAATTAAGGAAGAATTAATTGGTTCCTGGTTTTGTAAAATATTTTCCTTCAAAAGAGAAAAAAAAAAAGAGAATCTTGTTTACATTAAAATGATTGTTTTTCATTAAAAAAACCTATTCGAGAAATATTTACACGAACATTTACATGATTTTTGTGCACATTTACGTTGGCTGAATCACTTTGGTGGTGGAGAAGGGATTTGTAACCTGCAGCTATGCTCAAATGTCACTCCTCTGCTGTGATTATTCACTCTCATATCAACCACTGATTATGAATGCAACAACAAAATAGAGTTTGAAATAATTGCCGATCATCACTGTAGAGGGGAAATCTTTTAATTAGCAGAAAGTATTCTGAAAAACCTCTCTTCCACAGTGACAAATGACAGCTATTTTAACCCGTGATATACCAAGTTAATAGCCACATACTAGTGAATAATGACATGCAGTTTGACTAAGTAAAACATTTGTTTTGATTTTAGACATGATCTTGTAAAACTTGGAACCCAAGTGCTAGAAGATATCAGTATTGTTATATACCAGCATATGATGGACGCATATTACAACAAAAGCATCGTAGAATTCAACCATTATTCTTCTGCAATGATTGATCTCTTGATTGATATGGACACGCTACTTTCATCGGAACCATATTCACTTCTTGGAAGTTGGATTGAATCAGCGAGACAACTTGGACAAAATGATCAGGATAAGAAGTTACTTGAATTTAACGCTCGGAATCAAATTACATTATGGGGACCAAATAGTAATGTTTTAGATTATGCGAATAAGAACTGGGGAGGGCTTGTCAGGTCATATTATATGGATCGTTGGGTATTATTTAATGCAGTCGTTGGAGAATGTATGAGCCAACACAAACCATTCAATGAAACACAATTTAATGACCTGATATTTACAATGGGTGATATGTGGACGAAAGATCAATCCGAGTACCCAACTAAGCCTGAAGGAGATGCTTATGAAATATCTGCAATGCTAGCTAAGAAATATGACAAATATATTCGTTATGATGAGGTTTATGTTGATAATATTTGGAATGAAGCTCTTATACGAACAAATCGCTATATCTATGAGGAAAACTTACAATTTCTTCATGCTCGTATGGGTCAAAGTCATGGCTTAACTGCTCATATGGGTTAAATTCATGGCCTAACTGCTTATGTGGGTTTAAGTGACTGCTTGTAAATTTTGTTGTGTGAAGATGACCTATGTACATTTGATTGGTTTCTTTGTACTGAAGAAACAAATCAATGGCAAGCCCATTAACATAATAATTTCTTAAGTCGATTGATATAACCATAATCCCAGTGAGCAAAAACTTGTTCAAAGTCTGCAGTAAAGACACAAGAACAATATCTTTGACATCTTTACTGCTTACTTTGAACAAGTTTTTGCTCACTGGGATACCATTCTTTACAACTTCTTTTGAAAAGTTAGCTCCCAGTGGGTAAAAACGTATTTAAATAAAGTTGTTCTAGCTTCTTTATAGCAGACTTTGAACAATTGTTTGCTCACTGGGTTCTAGTGAAGCCTGCTGGTTTATAAAAAACATTTCTTGAAAATATGTCTTTCATGTTATAATTATTTTATAGTATCTATAGTTTTTATAGCTTTCTTATTTTTAATAAAAAAATTTTTATATGAATAATTACATTGTTCTAGGGTCTTTACTTCAGACTTTGAATAAGTTTTTGTCCACTGGGTAGTAGTGTCTTTATTGCTGACTTTGAGCAAGAACTTGTTCTAAGTCAGCAGTAAAAATGTTAGAACAACATTAGACAAGATGTTCTAACTTTGACTGACTTTGAACAAGTTTTAACCCAATATTATGCTTGAATTAAGAAACAACCATTGTTGGAGAAATGTATAAACATAACAATTTTAATTTTAGCTACATCTCAATTTCTCAACTCCCATAATGCATTAACTCCCATAATGCATTATTAATTTTATACTACTTTATTGGATTTCTTGAATATATTTGTAAATCAATTACAGTGTTTAAAAGAATAACAAGTTTCTGTCTGCTGGGAGTATTTTTTTATTGCTGTTGAGATTTCATTGATATTATTGAGTTCTATATTCATTAGTTTACCTTATTGAATATTATTCTCAAGGTTGTTCTGGTTTATAGCTTTTGTAACATGTTAACCCTTGCACCTTATCGAGTATTATTCTCATGGTTGTTCTGGTTTATAGCTTTTTGCCGTTTGTTAACTCTTGCTTGTGAACTGTGTTGCTGTCTATGTCTAGTTAAACAAGTCTCAAAATTACCTGAACACTGTACTCAAAAAACACTCATCCACACGCGATGTTTATCCACACGTGATGTCTGACTGTTATTTTGAGGCTACTTTAAATTGAATTGAAGAAATTCAAAAACATAGCTACAGTGGTTGAAATAAGAACAAATAATCACTATGGCGGAGTGATATTTGAGCATTACTTCAGGCTAAAAAGCCTGAAGTAATGCTCAAAAATCCCTCCTCCATAGTGATTATTTGCTCTTATTTCAAGCACTGCTTCTTTGGTATGCAACACCCTAGATGCTATTTACTGTTCTATCACAATCTGATTTGTAATACTGTAATGTATAATCTACTTTAGTGCAAAACAAACGTATAATATTATGCAGAATAATAGAATCTTTGTGTTACAATGGATGCTTTTATTTTGTGTTATCAATGTTTATTGTATCAGTGGAAAATTAATGGGTAGTTTAAAACATTTGAAATCCAAAACCTCCGAGGATGAGCAAAGTTTAGCTGTTAAAGCGTTAATTCAGCGATTGGTACCAAGACATGCAAAATATTTTTCTGTATCCGTAAACAAATCTCATTTTAATATGAAAGGTAACTTGGATTCTTTTGAATTTGAAAGTTTAGGTGAAAATGGTATTCAGATTAGTGGAACAAGTGGTGTGGCAGCAGCCGCTGGATTTTATCATTATTTAAAATATTGGTGCGGATGTCATGTCTCATG
>JAULBZ010002934.1:0-17562 GCA_032360805.1 Neoturris breviconis
AGCTTGTTGTATTTTCTTTTAGATTGTGTGCCAAAGGTTCTAAAATTTCTTCTATTCCTTTGTTACCTTGGACATGTGTTATTACTTCTTTTGACAAAAATAAATTAATTCGGTTTGGGTTTGTACAAACTACGTCAAAGTTCTTCATCAAAAGTGTATTTTTGATGAGTTCAATTGTGCTTTTTGGAGCTGTGGCAGTCAATGCTATGTATGCGATAGCTGGAAAGAATGATCTGAGTGCACCAAGGTTTAAAAATTCTTTTCGAAACTGTTTGCCCCTAAAACATAGAGAATATATAACTTATCTATACAGTGGATGGGATAGTAAAACTCGGGTAAATTATAATCAGCTGTATTATAGTTTAATCGATGCATTACGGTAGTTGGAAAGGACAAAGTTGTGTGCTTTTCCTTACTTAAATATTGCGATAGAAATAAATAAAATGGGTATTCTTTTCTAAAATTTCGAGGAATTTATAATTTATTTTCGCGATTTGGGGGCAAAATGAGTAGATAATGAGTAGATACGGTAACGAGTTCCAACTTAAATAAATAAAATCTAACTCTAAGTAACTGGAGAGCACGGAACTAGTCCAACACCGGGAATATGTAACGTGACTTCCATTGGTGTTTGAGTACTGGCATCTTTAAAGTTCACATCACTCCGTTTTCGTTTACTTTCTAGTAGCGTGGTTATTCCCTTAACAAAATCGTCTTCTGTACACTTGATGAGTTCGTTGAACGTTGCTTCGAATGACAGCCTGGATTCCTGGCAGCATCTTATTTCGGATATCAGGTCGTCACAGAGTGAGGCATTTAACTCACTCCGGACGCTCATTGGAATTTTCGTAAAGCACTCCGTGACCATCTTTTCGATGCCATATGGAATTCGAATTTTTTTTGCAGTAGTTTGGTTTTCACGATTTCACTTAGTTCTATCGGTGAATAGTCCGAAAAGTGAAAAACGTGCTTAATGCGTCGACGAAGCCCACGATTGAGGCCGACGAATTCGTTCATGTTGGATTCATACCCAGCAAATATAAACACTGGATACTGATCCTCGTTTTTGCTGGGCAACATGAATCGCATTATTGTTTCGACGGCCTCCTTTCCATAATCTTTCTCAGCCTTTGATACCAGGGTGTAGGCTTCGTCGATGAACATAACCCTGCCAAAGGCCTTGCGGACGCATTCCTCCGTCTTTTTGCTGGTGTCACCGATGTAACATGATACCAGATCGTTTCTTTGGACTTCTTCTATTTGCTCATCTAAAAGAAGTCCAATATCAAACAAGATTCCTAGGAGAAAGAAATAAGATATTTAAGATAAATAAATAAGACATCTATCGCGATGGTCAATTTGAACATTGCTTGTAGTGCACCAATAAAGTTCTAAGCGAAAAACACGCGGGAAGAAGAAAAAATCTTTGATTTGAATCCCGTGCCGTAAATTCGGATTTCGCCTGATTAATTATTCTAACTAACCCTTCTCTAGTCTGTTCGATTCCTAACGCAAATCCGTATGGGAAAATATTTCGTCAATTTTATAGAAAAGCGGCGAAATAGATGAACACTATGACGAAATCCCTTGAATGACAAATTGTTGCGTTATTATTAGGTCTGGAGATACTTAAAATACATGCAACATTTTAGTGGTCTGTACTTTTCGAGGTACCCCAATTGGCGTACCCTGCATTTTCATCCAACCCTGAATTCATTGAAAGTGGACCAAGAAATACTTATTACTGTTTATATATTAAACCTCTATCTCTGATATCCTTATTTTGATTGAAAAAAGTTTACTTCTCTATTCTAATACGGAAAAGTTGATCTCCAGCCTTCTAAGGCAACTCAAGTTTGCAGGTCCAAGTTTGAACAATTTTCGCCACTGACACTGACACCAAATAAAATATTTTAACACGATTCCCGAACAACATTCTGATTTCAAAATATTTTTTTTGTGTGGATTCGTAAGGTCTGTTCGTAATATTATCTGTAAAGCGATTATTTACGAGTGAGTGCTTACTTTTTGGGTTCATCTCTAAATAGCTAGTCTTCCCCAGATAAATGTTAGAGTAACCGTGACAAATAACCTGAAGTCATTTCTCTTCAAATTTAAAGCGCGGAGTTTAAATTAATGGTATATGTACTATACCTGCCATGCACCTGGCAACCATCGTCTTTCCTGTTCCAGGATTGCCAGACAGAATCATGTGGAGATCGGCAACTGTCTCCGCTTTGCTTTGTGATGTTGCTCCTAGAGCGAGTTTTTGCTTCTCCATGAGGACATGCCTCGCCCACACCGAAATTTGAGTCTTCAATTCATTTTGGCCATGAATGGCTCGCAATCTATTTTGAAGTTTGAGATTTAATACCTCGAATTCTAAACAATAACACAAAATATTAACTAACCGCAGAAATCCCACAACCAATCTAGCACGGTAATACGTTCTACATCATATCGTTTTTAAACTAAATCACTCTAATCTCGCTGGATAAAAATAATCAATAGAGTAGGATCTTTCATCGAATTTAATTGAGATAACTTGTTAGATGTAAATATAACTAAATCAGTTTGTAGAGAAGGACTTTATATGTATCGCATTTCCTCTTTTAAACGCTGCCTTCTAATAAACGCCGTTTTTATTAAACGCCGCAAGTGCCATGTTCAAAAGCGGCATTACATAAACCTCTTTGACGAAAATGAAGTAAATGTCGATCCCTGTGGACAGTGGAAGAGAAGATTTTCCAGCATATTTTCAGCCATTTATTCCAGAAACAAACCTCACACAGCGATAACCGGTAGTTACATTTTAAACCTTTTTTATAATTTGTTTTTGTATTATTTGTCTCGATCTTGGAAGAGTTGTGTTTAAGGTTGACTACCCATTCCCTGTGAATATAATAGTATCATTTGGAAGTCTAATAGAAAAAACATTCACGTTAAAATACACGTGTCTCTCTTTTATACGCCGCCCACTTATTAACGCTGCATCTCCAAACCTCGCGAAAACATATAGGCCGCGGCGATTAAAAGAGGAAATACAGTATATACATCTTTAGAATCTTAAAATGGGTAGCTACCTATAGCCTAAAGCCTGTATTTATTTGTGCAGTTTTACAATAGATGTACATCGATAGTCGAAACACCTACCTGACTGTGGAGTATCTGTAATAACCTATTGAAAGAAATATATTAGTTATGCAGAGCCGTGCTTTCATATTTAAGTAATGATTATGCTTGGGTAAGAGATTCACTTGATCTAGGAAGTATTGGTGCCCATGTCGTAGCGGTAGGGCCAACAAACCTTTGGCTTACTTCCAACTGCGGTATTTTGCAGGGTAAAAGTATCATTCATAGTTTTAGCAACAAAGTGCTTACAGTTAGCTCTTCTAAAAAACAGTCCTGTCTCATGCTAAATAATAAGGAAACATAATTACCATAACATCGATATTATCATCTTGTACATGACATTTTGATTTCAATCTGGAGAAAAAACATTATTAATATGACTTAAGCCTGTTTTATCTGGAGGGGAGAGGGGAGGACTTTTTTATTGTGCGTCAATTTTTCTATTTTAGCTACTATATACTACTATCTACTACAATTTTCTATTGTTATCAAGGAATTCTATTGTTCTCAAGACAATAGAAAGACAATTGCCAATTGTGTAATAAATTTTTGAACATTTTTTAATTGTGTTTAACTTACATTAACTGTGCCAATTTTTATTAAGAAATCCCAAGTAGTTTAGAAGTTGAAGTGGTAGCCTCCTGCAGATAAATTATGCTACCTAAGGGACCCCCAGGTAAATAGGGTTAAGAACTAACGTTCAAATTGATTAATAATATCCGATACTAGTGGTGGCATTAAAGTCTTTCTGCTTTTCTAAAAAATACATTTTTCACAAAACACATTGCGCCAGGAATCCCACATTTTTCACAAAACACATTGCGCCAGAAATCCCAGCTTTTTTTTCGCTTCGAAAGAAACTAAATTATATTTTCGTAGGAATAGACAGAGGATAGGAATAGTTGCTTACACTTTAAGGCAAACATATGCGTTGTACGTAAATAAATTATACCTGTTAATCAGGAATTGGCCTTTCGTTTTCAACTCCGTAACGTCGGGCTCCTCTTCCAAATGTAAAACAATTGAACTATATACCGCAACAACTAAAATGTAAAAAGAAATAAAAAAATATCGGGAACTGACGATCTGAAAATTAGTGACAACCACGTAGAAACTTGTCACATAACTCGGGTACGTATATAAAACAATTCGAGGAATTAATTTACCGATGTGAAATTCATCACTTTTGCCATTCAGCTTACGCCACATCATGTCATTCATTTTTACTACAAATACTTTTCCATCAACATAAAACTTCCTACAAATAAATAATGAAATTGTATAAATCACCAGACACACATCTCTCTGATCAAGTATGTTTTTGTTTTTTTTGTATAAAAACGAACCAGTTAGAAAACTCTAGTAATAGGAATTGGCTTGTTTGGTTCACCTACCAATAATCCTTCCTTTCGTGATTCCGCAACGAATCACGCCCACCCGGCTTGCACCACCGCACGATGTGCTTTTAGTGAGATTGATTTCCGGAACGCTTTTGGTTTGGTTATGACTTGGGTTTATCCGGTTTATGGTATGGACGGTCATTTGGTATGGTTATAACTGCGTCTATGGTGCAGGTTCATGGCATGAATTAGGTTTACGGTATGGTTTGGTTTTACTCAAAAATTAGGTCTATAGGTTTATGGAATTGGGCATGGACGGTTATAGTTTGGTATGGATATGGTTATATGATTATAACTATGGATGGTATGGATTATGGGTTGATGGTATGGATTATGGGTTTATGGCATGGTTTATGATTTGGTCGCTTGATAGCCTGTGATATTGAAAGACATAATGGCCGCCATATGATGACGTCATAGTGATTTTTTTTAATACCGTACTTCCCGTTGTTTGTTTAAACTCATAGTTAGTCACTTGACAGCCTTGAAGGCGTAATGGCGGTCATATGATGATATTATAGTGACATGACGAGTTTCTGAAAATTGTATTTCGCGTTGTTGGGTTATCCTCATGCTTGGTCACATAAAACATTGTGACTGCCTGATAAATTTTAAGGCATAATGGGAACCATACGATGACTAAAATGATTAAAGTGAATATTTTCTATTCAGCAAAGCAATAAAAGGCACGAGATGAAAATGGTCCAATGCGTCGCTTTAATAATTTTTATCCTTTTGTTGCTTTTTATTCGAATCCATAGTTTGGCCACTAAATGAGCAACTATGAGCAACAAAATGTGAAAGCAGTGTTACTCACCAAAGAGAATCTGCTAAACATTTAATAGCAACTATCACATTTTGTTGGAATGCAGTTATAAAACCAAACGCAGAATACGATTCCTTGTTGGTACTTCTGACGTCTTCGAGCAAATCTTTCCTCATTCGTAAGTTAACTTCCAACGGATGCTCCTAAAATATAAACTCTTTACATTAAGTGATAGCATATTTTCTTTGGTATCCGATGTTTCGAAATAAGTGGGTACTTCAAAGTCAAGAAACGTTATATCGACGTCATTAAAAAACGCCATGACCCGACAGGGCATATTATAGTTAACGTTAATTTAGTTAGTTAACGTTAGTTAATCGCAAACAAGGCTAAAAGAGAATTTTTCGATTTAACCGCTTCGAATTCGTTTGGAAATATTCGTCTAGTGTAAATCTGTCTTATTGCTGTATCTATTCTTACCACGTCGCAATCCTTCCAACTTATTCCGCAACACAAAAGTTCCGGTAGTTTCTGGAAGTATCTTCTTCGCCATACACATCCATCTAAATCAATATACATCAATTATTCATTATGTTATGAAGAACATATTTGTTTACACGTGGGAGGGTAAAGCTGGAACATATTTGAAAATAAAGACAATAAAAAAGCTTTTTTACGCGTCATAAAATTATGAACTGGACATATTTACCTTCGATCATGATATGAGACACTTCTGCTGGAACATTTTGCACTTCCGCACGAGATGTCAATGCAAGCATCAGTGTATTTATGTCGTCGTTGCCATGCGACATTTCCAAAACAAAGGAAGAACTATCTGTAAATTAAAAATATTATAACTTTGATTTCCAAGGAAGAAGCGAATTAGCTGACAAACTCACCAGCGAATTATATCCGGACATGCGTAGCTTCGACTACAACCATAACAAACCAAATTGCGCATGCCCAGATATATTTCGCTGGCAAAATTGCTTCGAAGAAATCCGCCTTAAATTCCCGATCACCAAATGGCTAAACAGAAATCAACCACTCTCACTTTCAGAGGCTTAGAGGAAGATTTTTCTGATTCTTCCGTTTCAGGGTTTCTCTGTAGCGGAGAGGCTTAAAACGACAAAAGGGACTGAATTCACAAGCTTATTTCTAAAATTATTGAATCGCAGTTAACAATACTGGGACAACTAACTCACCATTTCTTTCTACATGAGCAATCCCATTATCCGAATAATATTCACTCGTCAAGTTTGACGAAAATAATGGTGTGAAGAACAACTCGTCCCAGCTCTAAAAATTCGACTAATGTTGTAATTTATCAGGATAAAGCGTAAAACCATATAAACCAAGAGTTACATTGAGTTAGCAAAGTAACATTTTCTACAATTTTGAGCTAGTAAGAAAAACATACTTATTTAGTATAAGTAGTCTACCGCATTTCAACGGTTTCAATTCACACACGTGCTTATTCGTGAAACTAATAACTAACAGATTTAACCTAATGTATGAGATACATATTTTAGTCATTTACGCCAAGAAAATTAAAATTAATCATAGTTGTTGATTATTTACATTATATTCACATAATTTTTTTCATTATAGTGGGCAAAGGAGATAAGATGAAATATCGTAAATATCACAGTTCTTACAACACATTTCAAATTCCTCAATTTAGCCATAAGTTTTAAATATACGTCATGGCAACTATCGTCTGCAGAAACTTCAAGCTCGCTGTTTAGTTCTTCCAGACCTATTTTCCAAGCTGCTGAAGAACTATCTTCGAAAAGCATCATGACCTAAATAATGAAAGAAAGTTATACTTACTGGCGTGTACACCTATAACTAATTAATTACTGATAGACCTATTCACAAATACATGAAAAATGCAGTGCACAAAAAAGAAGTTATTGCATTGCATCCAGTTCTACTTTGAGCTGCCAACGCCACGTTTTCATAGGTCTATAGTAACAGTTTCACCACAATTGTCACTAAAGTATCTATTGGTTCCTCAAAATCTCGTAAATTCGATTTTAGTAAAAGATGATATATTTTTCACGTTGAAAAGACGACGTTTTCATGTCCTGTTTTAGATTAATAAACGGTACGTTCGGCAAGGATGCTAGTACGAATTACTATTACTGAAGGATCAAAACAAAGATGAAACATATATATGATCAAGGATATTGAGAAGCCAGAGAAGGCCTTTTCTGTAATCTTGAAACAACTTTATATTAGCTACCTGAGCGAGAGTATGTTCAATTTCACTAGCTGTTTCTCCTTTATTGTCTATCACAAAATTAAGAACACTATTAAATTCTTCTACATGTCTTAGGAGGGCAAGAACAGCCACGAGACATTCATTTCCAGATGACATAAAGTACGCTAAAAAAAGAAGAAAGAAAATACGAACATAAATGTTTTTGAGTATTTTTCTTGCTCAAGTGAGATAATATATAATATATATTGATATATATAATCTTGATGACTTTAAGTTCGATTTTACAAACAGAACGCATTTCCACCGAAGCTTATTAGCGCGATTGGCATCATTTTTTTGAAAAGCTATTCGATGGCCAGCATGGAACAGTATGTCGACATACCATTCGATTTTGACATACTGTTTGAAGTTGACATCGAATATAGTATAAACTTCCAAAGAATAACATTATTGCCATTCTAAACACCAATGTAGTTGGCGAATCTTTCCAATGACGAAGATTATTATGATATACCTAAGTTGTCTTGCTGAGTAGCATGTTTAAACATTGGACACGGATCTATTTATGTTCGATAAAGTCATATTAATACGACTTACCGCGCGTGAATATATCCTCGTATCCAATGTTAGGGCATCAAATATCTGCGAAGAAGCGCAACAACTTACCGGGTTTATTAGATATCGAAGAGTCTTTGATCATATCTTTAATCAATAAAAATACATCAGCAGCTGGATCCTACAAAATGATGATAGCTCGAGAGTTCACAAGATAAAAGCAACGCTTGTAAATCTAAGTTTGTTTGCGAGTTACTTTAGGGGATGTAGCTACTAACTACTAACTGACAGCGCTACTAACCTTTATGCTCGTGGTAAAACGAATGAATTTAAGCTACTGACAACTCAAACCTACAACACCAGGAAGAGCAAAACCAGCGTGTTAGAGGCCCGCCCTACTTCTTTACTATTAGGTAGATTTTCTAGTAAATACACTTACACTCAACTGTTCTAACGTTGCACTTCTCTGCAGCGTTAGACTTAATATACTTAACAGGTAATCCTTTTAAAATTAGACAGAACATTACCAACATTTTTAAGAGCCTTCAAATTAAAACCCAAAGCTTGAGTCAATAAATAATTGAATAGAACGCGATGAATGCCAACATGGATATACGAAATCGTATATCTATGATGCCAAGATGAGTGTCCAAATTAATATAATAATACCTCTTCATATCTAACGCTACTCGGTAATTGAACACTAGGTCGGGTCACTGTGCATGACGACTTTCTTGAAGACGTAGAAGACAACTGGAAGGGGTTAACCTCAAATATGTCACTATCACTATCATATGCAAGAGTATTGGTAACTCTCCTCTCTGTGTTAGAGGACGATGGAATACTTTCCGAAAGAACGATGTGTAAACATTTCGAATCTTTTGTAGTGAGATCTTTCAGTCCAACGGAATCATAAACAAAAGAGGAAGAACAATGATGACGACGAAATTGTCGCTTTCTACCTTCTCGCTTTAGAAATAAGAAATTCATGTTTGTAAAAGTCTCATCAGCAAGGCCAGAAATCACAGTACAGAGTTTTCGTATTTCATCATTAACGTCTCTATCATTTTGATTATCAAACAGCACAATGCTACCGGATCCTATTTCTTTCAAATCTTTATGATCAATCAGTGTTTTTTTCAATATACGTTCGCCAGGATTATTGTACAATGTTACTTCAAAAGAAAATCGTTTCGGATTTCGTCCTTTTTTATTTTTTGTATACAACCTAGATGAATTGTATGAAGGTGTCCTCATTGGCTGATTCGATTGTGGGCGTGAAGGGGTACCTATCACGTTTCTAATATTTGATGTTGTTGAATGATAACCAGAGTTGTTTGACATTTTTCAAATTCTAAAGAATAACAAGCATAGGAAAATAACAATTTACCCGTGGATACCAATAACTTCATGTCAGCATGTTTTAACCTATACAGAAAATTATTCGCGACATAATACTCGAGTAACGAACAGTAGGGAGGTTAGAAATTTTTTGAAAACTAATAAGCGGTTAAGGGAGGTTATTTTAAATTCTACTACTGGCAGTCAAACAGTCAAACATTGAGTTTATTTATTTTACTGTAAAATCCGGTGTATAAGCCCTTCCACTTAGGTATTTTTACTTACATGTTCTCACTTACGGTCAAGCCAACTTACACGACCCAGTAAGGAAAGAAAGAATAAAATATACTTTTAAAAAATCCACTTAAATGTAAGCTCAAAAAAGAGGATATTTTGTACGGAGAATAAGTAAAATAATTTTGTATATACGAGTCAGCCCACCCGCCTTACCGAGAATATATTATCACATAAACACTTCAACCAGGATACTATAGATTTTAATTCGTAAAAAAAAATGAGGAAGAAGCAAATCTCATTCCGGTAAGCGAGAGAAATATCTCTATATAAAATATCGTAAAACTCCACACCATAGCTTGATAGCATCTTTCACAGACTATGTTTAATTCTTCCAGATCTCAGTCTGTTTTCTTCTGGTACTTATGTACAATGACGTCAGAAATTATTAAAGCGCGTTATTTACGCAACAGAAATATAATAATTTCTTTTTCATAGTAGCTTTGATACCATTATTAATTATAACGCCGTAATAAAGAGTCGAGCGAGGTATAATTAAATATATCAATGATTGCTGTTAATGAATTCTGACGACAGTATACAACTGCATTAGCTAAAGAAGACAACATACCTCATGAGATGTTCGAACCTCGTCTAGGCTAAGGGCGTATACAATAGCGTTCCCGTCCCGTCATATATTTTTACAGCGGAAATTCCGCCTGGGATTGTTATTCCTACAAGCATTAGCGGAGGCCATTTATAGCAAAAAAAAATCAGGAGAAAATGACTGAACAAAGAAATTATCTTTAGAAATTATCGGAGCCTTAAGTTTTAAAGTTCAAATATGGGCTGCTGGGCTTAACTCGGAGTCGGAGTTTTACGGAAACTAAAAGTTCTAAATAGTATAAATCAAATATAAACTACTGAGCAAAAATCAAAATAAATATAATGTATCTTAAAGTTATTTAGATTATCTCCGACACACGTCGTCGCACGTTCTCGTACATGTTGATTCCAAAATTGCCGTCATCACGTAAAAATGAATCATCACGGTCCAATAACAACCGAATCTCGTGGCTAGAACGTAAACCAAAGCATATGTCATGTAATTCTACGCTGTCCTCATCGTGGGTTAATCTATGGTATCCAGTGTATGGTTCGACTCCATACCATTCGTCGTCTCCTAAATTTGACGATAGGTACGTTCTAACACCTCTCTGATTTTCATTGTTTGAATCCATCATACCAAGAGTCCATAGCTGATAAGGTGTTTTATTACCTTCAGTTGATAAAGAGTGATGGTTCCAGCCTTCTTGAAACTGGTCCAGAGAGTGTTGTATTTTTGGCATAAAAACATATTGTAATGCAAACAAATCTTTTTCGTTATTCCGATCAAGGATTTCATTTTCCTCCAGAAATAAAAATAAATCGATATAATGACTCAAAACACAATGCGTCGTGTCGTAATGAAGTCGTTCAATACGCTGATTATGAACTGAGGGTCCTTGTATATATGCACCGAGGTAATCTTGTTTAGAACGCATATATTCAACAATTCCAACATTTTCGCCTCCCTTATCGCCACGCACACGTGCTGGTAAACCAAATTTTTTCACACCCATCATAAAGCCAGCAAGAGCTGTATCAGCATAATTATTGGTCGCAACAATTATTGATGTTATCATCCTGGAATAGCCATCAATACACGCGTGAACAATCATACCCCAATGTATCAGCTTGTGAAGTCCATCATTATGCCATAGCGAATTAGGACCAGGAACACTGTAAACCCATCGGGGATTCTTTTGAATCCATCTTAGCGCAGCATTTACAGGATCTACTCTATGAATGCTCTCCCGTATTTTCCAACGTTGTATATGAATGCCTTTAGACCTCAAGAACCCGGTGAGAACTCTTTCTCCTGAAAGAGGGTGCGTATCTTTAATAGATAGTACTACTTGGTCTAACTGTTCTGCCGAAATATCGCTATATTTCAAATCGAAATTATAGCCTTCCTCCTTTAATTTTCTCCATAAAGTAGACCGATGAACACAAAGTATATTAGCTATAGTTGTCCAATTGAAATGATAATCCCTTAGCGAATTCACATGCTCTAAATCAATCTTTAACTGAGGTCGTCCTTGTCTACCAGTGTAAACGGTTTTTGCCTGATATCGCTTAAAACTTGGAGCGGAACCGGTTTCGTTTTTGCACAGTCTCAGTTTTTCCAACCAAAATTGTGCCAAATCTGATACAAGGCGAACGAGATCTTGTAACTTCTGTTTATTTTCGGTTGAAATAGCTATATCAATAGAAGATTTTGCTGCTGCACTAAGTAATCGTAGAGAGTTAAGAGCAGATTGAATTCGCTTCGCCATATACTTTGAAACTTCCACGTTTGCATATTCGTACCTCCGATCACTTTCTGTTGTGAGGCGAAATATAAACGCAAAAAAATCATCAAGGTTGCCACTATTTGAATGGCAAGTCATATCTAAATTATAGTTAAATATTAAAGTTGCATAGTCAACATACAGCCTCTTTTGAGATTGATTACCTGGTCTGTTTAGTAAGGCAACTAGTTTACAGAGTCTACACAGTTTCCCTGGCGCTATATGTAATATTAACCCTATTCATACAAACTCAACATTTAATGCGTGTACAGCCTAAATTTTTAGCCGGAACTCCTGAAGCACAAGCCCGAGCGCTTTAAAATATTTGATTTTCATATTTTGCTATTGCGGTCATAAGAATATAAATGTTCTGTTAAGCCCGGTTTCTATTCAGCGTATATTCTCCCGCGGGCAGCTTTGTTCTGAATTTTAGAGTCCCGCGCAGTGAAAACATCCCGCACGGAAATATACGCCGAATAGAAACCGGGTTTTAGAGCTACCGGTTATTACTGCATATAATTTTTATGAAGCCTCTCTGGATGGATAATTCGTTTTCCCCTTCATATAATCCATGTATAATCAGACGATATTTAAACGCAATGTAAATAAATCTCTCAATGATATAGGATATTTTGATTAATTTTGTACTTTTATTCAACTCCACCTTATTGGGATAAATTTTTGGATCAACTTTAGCGCACTTTGACAATTTCGTGCGAAAATTTATCAGCGCGAATTATCCCAAATAAGGCGCACATTTTTATCAAATTTATATCACTACTTTAAATGTCTTCAAGCTTTTTTCTTTTTGTAACACTCTGCAATCTAGTGGCCGTGCTTCGGGTGATCAAAAAGATTTGAAACGCCTAGTTTCAATTAAACACTGGCTGAAATACATAACCGCCTCCCATACAAGGTTGCTTATTAGGAATGTGACAATAACAAAAATTATGAAATAAAATTTTCGTTTTGGAAGGATTTGATCACAGAATTTGTATATTTTTATTGTATAAAAGGCGATTGATTATGTTCTCGAACTTCGATCCCTGTGTTCGGATAATGCTAATTGGTAACATACTTTGCGAGTTTTGTAAAAGTATTAACTAAACATCCCTGGAATTATAGAAGAGTTTGCAAAATTTATAAAAACGCCAATAATCGCCCAGGGCATTTATTAGAGGAAATACGGTATGCATCTTGATCCTGACTACTTTTTCGTGTTTCGATCGTAGTCTGTCCCATTTTGGGTTTAGCTTGTATATTTGATTTTTTTTGGCATTGATGAATTAGCCTTATTTTTGTAAAAAAAATCCGCGATCTGAACATTTGTGCGCTCGCGGCGCAATTACCCAAGCCTCAACAAGCTTAGTATGAATAGGGTTGATACTTCTGTAGAGAACTGTGGTCATAGAGTCGGGTTTAAATGCTTCCAATTGAAAACATGTTAAGCTAGGCTTAGCCTTGTCTACAGACGAAGTTTGATTCTCCCTTAGCCTGTCGCCTTCTGTAGTTATCGTAGTACGTTGACGTCAGAATTCATTAAACGCGATATGCATTAATGAATAATTAATAAATAAATAAATAATTTATGCATTATTGATTTATATTAAAATGATTTGACTCCTTTATGAGGCATTAAAATTAATATTGATACCGAAGCTGCTATAACAAAGAAATATTTATATTTCAGTTGCATAATGAAGTTTGGCGTCAATGTACATAAAACGCTTCAGAAGAATACAGACTAAGCGAGATCTGGAAGAATTGACATAGTCTGTGGAAGTGGCGAATGTTTACACGCTTCGATTAATCGGGCTAATTTTATCTACCATATTGAAAAATCGGCTACGATTCTTATTCCACAGGAGCCGATTTTTCAGGATGATAGACAAAATCGGCCAGATTAATCGTAGCTTGTAAACGTGTGGCTCTAATGGGCATGTCGTTTTTAAAATAAGCGTGTCGTTGAAAATACGGAACATAACATAAAGCCGTGGAGAAATCAAACATTTGTTTGATGCACTTCACAACTTAAATTAACAGAACAAAAGAGTAAGATGGTATAATTATTGTCTATGAAAATCATTAAACATTAGTTTCAACAATTTTCTTAAAATAATCTTGTAAAGTTAACCATCTAGCAGAAGTACCGAGGTGTGCCTAGGCAGAGGCTCCTCCACCGCACAGTCGATTATTTAAAAATAGAATGTTCTCCGGTTCGTTATGTAACTATCCCACTGTTTGAAAGTTATACTAATGCTAAATGGCTATCTTGAATGATCACACAACTGGCAGTTTTATTTAAAATAGGGCTTTATTTTAGAGTGCAATTAATTCTTTTAATTTCACATAGGAAAATTACTTTAGTAAAGACTCCAAAAAATCAAAATGATGTTTTTATAAATAAAGTGTTGCACGGGATGATAATGTGCAACTTTGATAGTCCAGTCAACTAGCATTTCGACCCAGAATAAATTAATAAAAGAACTTGGTGTAGATGTTTCTCTAACTAAATTTAGGGACACCTACACCAATTTCATATTTTATTGAATGTATTCTAGGTTAACAAAATTATTAGGACTCATTGACTAGTATATACAAAGCCTGTACACAAGATTAACAAAGTAGATAAACACGGTTTTTTATATAAGAAAATTAGGATTTGAGTGATAACTGAAGTTTCTTATTTGTTTCTTAAAAGGAGTCATAGGAGTCAAGGAGTCAAGGAGTCATGCCAAATATGAATAGCTAAAAGCATAAAAATCTAACAAAAAATACAAAATAAAACGGTTCGTTTAACGTGTTCTGTTTCTGTGATAACTAAATAAATGTTTTTTGTCCAAATAAGTTAAAATCAGTTTTTTGGACTAATTTGACTTTCTCTGGACCTAAATCCAGTTGTTTCCTATAAAGCTTTTCAGTATATACACAAGCAGAAAAACTACCTCAAAGATACTAATTTTAAAAACATGTCCCTCAAATATGTTTGTACTCTTATGATAGATGTTTAGCTACACAACTGCTGTCATGAAACCTTTGTAAAGTTAATAAAACAAATATGGTACTAGGTAATTGTGTTACTGCTACTTCCCTATTATTTTCCTGTCATTCAAATGGTAGGTTCATGTTACAACTAGCTTAGTAAGGTCTAGGAAGAATTAAATGAAAGATTTGCTCTGATTTGCAAGAATATTGAATATTTTCTGAACTGATCCATCTGATTTTGATGTAATGGACTTTTAGAGATTTATGGAAAATATTTCACAATAAAATTTACAAAAACACAGTTTATTTAATTATTTTTCTAGACTCTATACAAAAGCAAATAAATGTTTGTGGCCACAAAGAGTTCGTGATATTTTGATCTCGCAAAGATTTATGTTCATAAAGTACTAAATACATAATGAAACCTAATATAACATTAATATACAATTCCTAACATAGGTAAAAACAACAAATTTAATCCACCAACACCTCTACGTTGCTGATTATTTGTATGTTGTACGTATTGATAACTTTTCAGCTAAACACAAGGAAACACAATGAAATAGTCTACAGTAAGAAATAAAGGATGCAAATAGCAGAAAATAAATTCAGTAAAACCCTCCTTTGACAACTGATTCACATTTATACTCAACAGTTGTTACATTTCTACGTGTAACACCCAATTATCATTATCTTTTATTAAAATATACAAGAAAAACTTACATTTCTCTGGTAACAAAAACAGAATCTCTAAATCAGCATCATATGGTCAATGATAATGATGTGTGATAATGTGATCTGGAAAATTAATTTTTAAGTAATAAATTAACTAGGATTGCTTAGTAACAAAGAAATATTCATAATGCAATAATTATTACGCAGTATATAATAGTAAATCCCCTCACTAAAAATTGTTGATGGTGTTTTCCTGGGTTTTTAGATCAATGAAATATAAACTAATCATATCAATAAATATAAGGTTGTCTCACACCAGTTCCTGTTAAATAAAAATATAGCATTCTAATATTCCCATATACTATGCGTGCAAATTACAGATTTTCTACATCATAAATTTGTATTGGAATAGTTATAATTAAATACTTTTCAAAATAGAAAATGCCTCCGTAATCTAGATTGAATGACATGTTTTCAATGGCAGGATGTATGCATACAAATAATTAACATACCTTCAATGTTGCAGACTATCTTGACTAAACTGGTAAATAGTTATAACTACAACTGATGTAGATTGTGTGACAAATTACTGCATCATTTCATTCATTCTTTTCCACGTGTCATTTCTAAGAAGAAAAAAAATGAAAACTATCTGATTCGATATGATTTCCCCCAAAAAATAATAGACACTGATACTGGGTGCCAACATCGTCACTGAGTCTAATGCAAAATATTCTATTAAAACATGTAAAGCTTCTACAAGAAGCATTCTAACATTAAACTTAAATAGAAGATATTATGAAATACAATTCAGACTTTTCCCTGACTTTGGTATATACTTTATAATGTCTTTTCCCTGACTTTTCCCAGAATTTGATACCTTTCCAGGTTTCCAGGTTTTCCAGACTTTGTGCAAATATATTTTAAAAAACTACAATTTATTCTACATGCATAGACACAATAATGCATTTAACACAAAAATGTATTATTTTGATCCGCCTCTTTTATAATGGGACACTTAAAGTATCCACAGTTAAAATCATTACAAGCAACCATGTTACAAACTTGAACATAGTACCACTACATAGATCTTGACAAATATTGACATTTATTTACAGATTATTGTATACATATAGATACATACTGACGATATAAGGGGTGAGTTTTTATCTATACCTATCATAGATTTTAAGATATATTGTTTGTTTTTTTGTAATGTACAGATCATTCTGTATGTCAATATTTGTAGGTGGCAAAAAAAATGATTTCATTTTTGTCCTTTTGGTTATCAAAACGGAGCTGGCGCACAGCATTATCGCTCAAATATTTTGCATTCAGTTAAAATTCGAGAAACTTGTTTTCAAAAATAGTAGGTAGGTCCTTTTTCCTTTTCAAATTGCTATTAAGATGCTGTAATATAATTACAATTCAGTGTTTGAAATAAAAACAAATGATCACTGTAGAGGAGAGATTTTTGAGCATAGCTTCAGGCTTCAAAACCTGTTCTTATTTCAAACACTTTTACCTCTGAGGGTGAATACTCAATGAGTATAACTACGACAAATATCACACAAAAAGAAGGCTTTTTCAAAATATATACATTTTAATCTGAATTATCTTGATTGTGAAGTACACTTTGCCAAAATGTTCATTCGTTTCCATACTACCAAAAATAATAAACCATGATATGTAAGGCAACTTTGTGGACCAGATGAACGGCTCGAAATTAGAGAAATAATATACAAAGATCAGATCCCAGCGAGACACGACATAAATCAGGTGGAATTGTAAATATCTCATGGAGATTTTTATTATTTATATTTTTATCCATGATGTTTAGAACATAATTTACCA
>JAULBZ010002935.1:0-17562 GCA_032360805.1 Neoturris breviconis
TTTTCAGCCAACTTGGCTGAAAATATTCTGAAAAATCTCTCCTCCACAGTGATGACCGGCAGTTATTTCGAGCCCTGCAGAATTCGAATTGCAGCATCTTTTTCTTTTTAACAGGATCTTCGAAAAGAGATTGAGGAGAATTTTAATAGGATCGCCGAGATGAGATTGGAACCAAAGTTACTGAGTGATCAAGGGCAGCATGAGCCATCATACAGTTCTTTTGTGGATGAAAGAGGTGAGTTTCACCCTAAATGATCTTGCATTTTATTGGTTTCTTCGTAACAATTCAGGGTGAAATTCATTTAGGGGCCCATGTAAACACTGCCTTTACTATAAGTGGTATTGATTCTTAAAAATAATCATTTATTATATGTAACATTCGAATGACGTTTATATTTCTAATGTTTTTTATACCAATCGTGTGTGCTAAGGGACCATCTCAAAATTTCACTCCAAAATCAACTTTTTTAATAGGATCAAATCAACTAAAATTGACAAAATTCAACAAAAATGAATCTTCATAGGAGTATGTTAGGTCAACGAACTTGCAATAGATCGGTTTCTAAGGTACGAAGAAACCAATCCATTGCATGATCGTTGACTCAGTACTCTCCTCTGTAGCCTTGAGACAATCCCTAACAGTCGACTTAATTTTAAAGAGGGCCTCCATTACATGCCTTTAGATACATAAATACAATGGGTACGCATGTAGCTTCTTCTAGTAGATGATTGTCTTAATAGCAACATTTATATCCCGTTAGGTATTTAGGTTTGAAATAAATACAAATTATCACTGTGGAGGAGGAATTTTTGAGCATTGCTTTAGCCTTTATTGTCTGAAATCATGTTCAGAAATCTCTTCCACAGTGATTATTTGTTTTTATTTCAAACACTGGTATATTATAATGATGTACAAAAGAATCGCGAAGTTTTGCCAACCCTTTATAATGAATTCTGCTCTCTGGAGGAGTGTTATTTGAGTATAGTTTTCATGAGCTGGACTGTTAAAAACTACTAAAAAACACCCCTCCACAGGTAATATCCAACGCTTACATTTTGCTTTGTTGAACTGTCAGACATCTCACCAATGGAGGAGCGTTTTGAGTTGAAAACTGTACTAAAAACACTCCTTCACAGGTAATAATGTCTGACTGTTATTTTCATAAATGTGTGTTTGTTTTTATTATTTTGTGAAAGTGATCAGTTCTGTCACATGCTATATTTCATTTTTTTAGATGATAGCAGTTATAAATACAGAAGAAAAGCATTTGATTTAATGAGTTGTATAGGTATATAGTAGAGGATAAAATAACTGTCGGTCATCACTGTGTGGGAGAGATTTTTCAGAATATTTTTAGCCAAATTGACCGAAAATTTTCTCTCCTCCATAGTGGTGACTGGCAGTTATTTTAACCCTTGATAAAGTACTTTGCTGGCCTAAAAATACTGCCAGATATGTCAACATGTATTAAAAATATTATTTTGAAACTGAACACCATTGAACAACTGAACACTAAGTCCAGAATTACTAATTTCTACAACTAACTTTAAAATTTTACTTTAGATGAATTGCTGTCAAGAGTAAATATTAGCCTTGCTAGAAAGCCATCACAAACTGTTCGTCAACATATGACTAGTCTTCAAAAACCTCCTTATGCACCATTTGAAGAACAAGAAGAACTATGTGAAAAAGTAACGTTTCTTTATGAACATGCCAGATATGGTGCAAAGGTTAGCTTTCTTTCTTGTTTCAATCTAATGGTGAGTGAACAAAATAGTGTATTGAGTTGAATATTCTTCTTGAATGCACAATAAATATCTGCATGAATATTAGTGTCCAGAAATAAAAAGAATTACTGGAGGAGAGGCGGAAATATTTGAATGGTGGAATTATTAGCATAAATACGGTATCAACTGGAGATTGCTTCAAAAATTGCTTCAAAATTTTGGCATATCAAGATACATAAGAGGCCGTTCTTCTAAATCAAGACAACTTTGTTGTTCTAAAATAACAGTTGATCACTGTGGAGGAAGGAAATTTGAGCATAGCTTTTGCCTTTAGGTGATAAAGCCGGGAAACTATGCTAAAATTTCTCCTATGCAGTGATTATTTACTCTTCAACTACAGAATGGCTCTTTTAACTCGATGAAATGTATTGTTTCGAGATAAAATTACTAGTATTTTTTGTTATGGTTTAGGAATTCACAGAGGCCGATTATGTTGAATATTCAAATGGTATTGATCAACTATATGACAGGTGAGAATTAATTATGTATCCTCATTCAGGCTTCTGAATTCACAATGGCATTTCCCTGTGGAGGAGGATTTTTGGAGACTAATTTGCAGCTTATTGGCTGCAAATTAGCCTCCCAAGATGCTCCTCAACAGGGGAATTGCCAACGTGAGGCTCTTTCACTATGAATTTTATCTTTACAAACTATCAGAAGACAATGTTTGAAATAAGAGTAAATAATCACTATGGAGGAGAATGTTTGAGCATAGCTGAATATAACTGCTAGACATCACCTGTTGAGGATTGTTTTTTAGTATAGTTTTTGGTTTTGTAGCTGAAAACTATACGAAAAAACACTCATCAACAGGCGATGTCCAGCAGTTTATTCAGGCTTGGTAGCTACTACTCACTCACTACGCCCTTATCTGAAATGTCAATATAAACCAAGACGCTCTTTGTATCATGACAGGACAATCTTTTGTATACAAAATATATTTCTCAATAGCTTCTTTTAAGGGACCATATCCAAAATTCGTTACCAGGGAAAGAGTGCTGAATCAATGATCTTGCAATTGATTGGTTTCTTCATCTCGAAGAAACAAATCAATTGCCAGCTCATTGACTTAACACTCTTCATCATAGATTAATTTTTCTCAAAATTATTGAATTTTACTTTTTTTTGAAGCTGTTATGATAATTGCTTTTAGTAACGAATTTTGGAGATGGCTCCTAAGTACACATAATCATTCATTATTATCCTGCTAAGTAACATGGCCTATCATTGTTCTACCAACATGGTGTATTCTACTTAGACCATGTTTCCTCATTTTGCTACCAGTTTTTAGGCTATATTCTGAGACTACTGGTTAATCTCTTTTCCATTTCACGACCGATTGTCACTGAAGCAGGGATTTTCTAAAGTGGAGATTTCTATGAAATTTTGGCTATGGTTAAGTCATCATCATCATATCCATTTTAACGTCGTTTTTCCACTGCTTGTGCGGTCGGGCAATTTTATAGCTTTTCTTATTGATCCTTTCCACGTTTTTCTGCTATATACCAGGTTTTCTTGAATATTTTAAGGTCTAAGGTTGTTGTTGATACATTGTTGCCAGAATGTTTGTGGCCTACCTGTTCCATGTGTTGCATTGATTTGCAGCTGTGTACACTTACTTATCATCCCTTCATTGTGTTTCACGTGACCAAACCATCTCAGTCGATTCATAGGAAGGATAGATGACTCTTGATCTTAAGCTTTTCACATAGATTTGAAATATTTACTCTGCCGATAAACCTTGACACCACAGATCCAATGTAGTATTACACGTTTAAAAATACTTCAAATAAAAGTTCTGGGATTATTGGCAAATGTTTTAAATTTGCTACAGCATGGACCACAGTTATACTTAGACCGAGAAAATATTTTGTAAAATTTATTTTTTATTAAATTTTGACCGCACTCAGTTAAAATCATGAATATTTAAATTTTGTTTCTGTTTATAAGAATTTGACCACAATCATTTTTTAGAAAGATTTTGAATAGTAGAATTTTTCTATGATACCACATTTAAATGATAAGAGAATAATTTTAAGTAAGTAAGGTCCATTTTAATAATGAATAGGGTTACTAGAAGCGTAATTGTTTTGAAACTAGAATATCCATTTTGTTTTTTGAAAATTCCTTGTTCAAATTTTCAAGCAGAAAAATTATATTTAACTTTGTAAAATTATTTATTTTTAAAATTTAAAATCATGGTTTAGATTATATGTTTTATGCTTTTAAATGGCTTGATTTCTTCATGCATGTGTTATATGCGTATAGGCAACATTCAGAGACTTTATGCTTAAAGGTGGCTATTTGCATAGGCTATGCACTTACAGCCTAAGTACACGTCCTATGCATAAAGCCTTTAAATGCATAAAGCCTCTGCGTGTAGCCTATGCATATAGCACATGCATATACCTTTATGCATGCAGCCTGTGGATAGAGCCGAAACTTATAGCCTGTAGCCAATAGATATAGCCTATACATACAGACCATGGTTATTTGGATAGCCTATGCATATAGGGTATGAATATTTGTGTGTATAGATAAATATTTACACACTTTATTTTTTGTAAGGGCTGAATTAAGAACATCTCGTTAAGAGCATTTGGGGCGATACTCTAGAAGGGCTCGCCAAAAAACTTTTGATTCTATCCACTCAGTTCTGAGTTTTGAGCAAAAAGGTTCCAATTTGCATTTTTGGTCTAATGAATGGTACCGTCTTGTAATTTGGTTATGGCATTCTAGGCAATATTACGAGACCGCTGGCCAAATTTTTCTCAATTTTGTAAACTCGGGACCGAGTGTTGGCCAAAAAGGGATTTTTTTTAAAGTGGAGACTTAAAATTTTTTGAAACATTTGATTTACATTCACCAAAATGTTTAATTTATGATTTTTCTTGACTTTTCTTGAAGTTTTTTGAATTCTGTTTATAAGGATTTAATCATAGTCACATTCAGACTTTTATCAAATAGAGTCACATTTGGACTTAAAAAATTTTGTCTATATTTTTGATTTCTATGAGACTTTGACCACATTCACCAAAATGTTCAATTTATGATTTTTGTTGACTTAAAAAAAAATTGATTTTTTTTTACTGTTTATCTTACCAAAATTATTATTTGGACTTGGAAAATGTTTTAAAAAATAATTTTCTATGAGACTTTGACCATGATGATAGGTGATATTCTTTATAAGAATAAACTTTACAATTTCAAAAATTGAAGTCTCCATTTTGATTTTGTGAAGCTTCCTTTTTTAATTTTGAAATACATATTTAATGTGAATATTACATATACAACTTTTATAGTCTTTAAGTGCTTTCTAATGAAAGAACTTAGGGACTATAAAAGTTTTATTATATGTAATGTTCAGTTAATGATTTCATATTTAATTAGGGTCCACGTCCATACTCAAACTGCCACGGGACATGACCGTTATTCTACAAACCCACCTACCTAGCCCTGATAACAGTTCAACACAATTTCTCTTGATTTTTGTATTCAAAATATATCCGGACGACTTAGTTCAAAATTAACATCCTTATGGATGCTAGTAATGGATCCCAACTCTATTAACTGTTAGTGTCTATTCCTATTCGAAAATACAAAACGAATTGAAGTAAAAAGACCACAGAGAAGTCTCAAAATGTTTTGCAAAAGTGCTACGAAGCGCTACCACCTCGGAAATGGCTGCCTCGAGTTTCGCCATTTTGTTTTTCTAATTTTACAGCACCAAATATACCAATCGGATACCTACACACCAGTCGTGATACAGTAAACAATTTTCGGCGGTCATTAAATTAGTTTCGCCTTCTTGGAAATGACCTATGTTCCTCTTCTGCGGAACTCTCCGACATAAGCTTCGAAAAAATGTTTTTTATCGATTTTTCGTATTGTTGTCTTATATCAAGTTGCCACGGAGATAACTTCCGCACAGGAACCCACCCATCCCCAAACGGTCATGTCTCGTTATCCGTGGCAGTTTGAGTATGGACATGGCCCCTTATTTTCATTGTGAATTAGAAATAAAAAACATTTTATTATTTTATAATAAAATTAAATTAATTTAAGGAAATGTATTCTTCTGTTGCATTGTTATATTTATTATATTTATTTTTAATTTTAACAACAGATTATGAGAACCACCTTTTATTAAATGTTATGTAAATATAGTTAAATGTCAAAAGTTCACTGCTAATATAAACCATGTTTTTATTAAACTGTATTATGTTAAATAGGCCCTGGACACAAAACAAATATATTACAAGTTAAAGTATATATACTTATTATACATAGATATATGATATATAATTCTATGATGTGTAATGATGTATAAAATCTGTATATTATTATATTATGAGGTATGATGTATAGTACAATGTCTATACAATTCATATCAACTGTAGAGAAGTTATTTTTAAGCATTGCTTCAGCCTATGATATGAAATTTTTCTACTCTCCTCCACAGTGATTTAATATAATTTTACCTTGATAAAAGTGTTCCAATTGTTAATTTGACCTGAAACTTTATTAACTTCAATGAGGACATGAAATCCTAATGCCATATAAACTTTGGATGTTTATCCTGGATATGAAATTTCACTACTCTCCTCCACAGTGACCTGACATAATTTTACCTTGAAAATGGTGTTTCAAATGTTTATTTGAACTGACACTTTACCATCTTAATAAAGACATGTGTGTATGCAAATCATATTTATGTGCTTAGGTTTAACTTTCAGTTGGTTTGGTAGGCTACTTTCAATACTGTACCTTTGATTTCATCATTTTCTCATGATTTTTATTGAATTCAGTTTATAAGGATCTGACCAGAGTCACGTTTGGACTTAAAATTTTTTTGAAAACTATTTTTTCTATGGAAAACCACATTCCTCAAAATGATTTTTTCATTTTATTCTCATGATTTTTGTTGAGTTAAATTTTTTTTGATTTTTGTTTCTCAGTTTATAAGGATTTGACCAGAATTACATTTGGAATTGAAAGATTTTTGAAAATTAACTTTTCTATGAGATTTTGACCATCAATATTTTTTGGCAGCCATTTTGTTGTATATTAGGGGAAGCTCTCTCCTCAATTTTTTGAGATGATAAAAAATATAAAAAATAATTTTTGACATTTTGATTTTGGGAAGCTTCCTTCTTCAATTTTGAAATAAAAATAATAAAATAATAAATTGTATATTACTCCCAATTCAAAAAACATTATTTATAATGGAATTAATTTTTTTTATCACCCAAGCCTTAAAATATTAAAGTCAGGCATTAACTATGAAGGAGTGTTTTGAGAATAATTTCCAGCTTTGCAGCTGAAAACTATACTAAAAAAAATATTTCTACACAGAACAGTAATTTTCAAGCTTGACAATCTGCTACTTAATGCTTTAATTATACTATCTTTTTGTATATGTCAAAATGTAATTTTGTTATTCTCTAGAAAACTGGCCATGGAGTGAAATAACAAAACCACAATCTCCAGATTATACACCCATTGCTTGTAAGTGGCTAATATGACTCACTGAATGTATCTGTACAGTAGGGTGTGAGATCAATGAACTTGCAATAGATTGGTTTCTTCAGTATGAAGAAATCAATCCATTACAAGTTTGTTGACTTCATACTCTCCTATATAGGAATTATTTTTGAGACGATTCATGTTAAGTTTAGTTTTTGCTCAGTTTTGCAACACTAAAATACATATCTTTCACAGATATAAGGATGTTCAGGACGTATATTTTGTTCTGAACAGTGGATTAAAGGGCTTGCTAGCCTGAAGCTATGCTCAAAAATCCTCCACATTGATTATTTACTCTTATTTCAAACGCTGAATCCATAACTTTTAATTCTTCAGCAATGTATACAAACCAATAATATACTGTTATATTTAACAAACCTGAAAATCACCTGTGGAGGAGCGTTATTTGAGTGCAGTTTTCAGCTGCAAAGCTGCAAACTGTATTACAAAAATTCTCTGTCATAGGCGATGTCAATAGTAGTTTTGAGACTTGCTACAAACTAATAATATACACTTTTTTTTATATAAGAACCAGTAAAATTGAACCTAGGGTCAGTGTTTTTTCTACAATTTCAGCCTGAAATTGTTCTTATATCGTTCTTAATTTTTTGATTGTATTTTTTATGTTTTCGGAAGCCCCTCCTTATAAATAAACTTTTTATTAAATCCTCACTTTCAATGTCAATGGTTAGTTTGTTGTTGATATACTTTTTTTGAACAGAAGACTTTGTGAATACAAAGTTCAAAATGCTGATGGGTCTGATGACTATACAGGAACTACTGATTCTGATGAATATTGTTGTAATTGTAGGGATTAAAGGTTTCTTTAGTAAAAGTTCCTATTTCTTTTTTATGTCTAAAATTTAATTCAGATATCATAAATATCAGTCTCAAATTGCTTTGAGCCTCCAAAGATGCTCCTCGACAGGGTAATGCCATCGTGAATTCAGGGGCCTGGGAAGTATTCCACTACATTAAACATTTTATAATACCCTAAAAATTGTTCTAACCCAATGAAGTTAGAAGTTATCAATATACTTGATGTTAGATAATGAAAGATCTAATGTATTTTTTACAAAATGTTACAAATTAAAGAAACATATCAGCAGTGACAAATGTCGTGATTTTGTTTACATGAATTCAAAAATAATTGCAACTAGTATGTATGAAAATTCAAACCATGTACTTACTGTGAGAGACCATTCCAAAAAAAAAATCATACTAAAAAAAAATACATAGAAGAGTACTGAATCAACGATCTCCAAGTGGGCAAAAACTTGTTCAAATTCAGCAGTAAAGAATCTCTCTACGGCGGACTTTGAACAAGTTTTTGCCCACTAGGCTTGCAATAGATTGTTTTCTTCATCAATCCATTACAGCTTGTTGATATAGCACCTTCTGCACAGTTTCATTTTTAGCCCACCGTCCCGCTTTTCTTAATAGACCATGTTCCCGGAGTGCTACCATCTTGAAATTCGGTACCAGCATTCGTGGCAATATTTTAAAAGGGTTAGCAAAAATTTTCAATTTCGTCCACTCGGTTCCAAGTTTTGCAAAAAGAGTCAAATTGAGTTTTTGGGCCAATGGCAATATTATGAGACCGCTGGCAATTTTTTTCAATTTTATCAACTCTGGACCGAGTATCGGTGAAAAAGGGATTTTTTCAAAAGTGGAGATAAAATGATTTTTTCGTGATTTTTTTTAATTAAGTTTATAGAATTTGACCAGAGTCACATTTGAACTTAGAAAATGTTTGAAAACATTTATCAAAAGTTAATTTTCAAAGAATTTCTCGAAGTCCAAATGTAATTCTGGTCAAATCCTTAAACAGTAAAAAAAATTCAAAAATTACTAAGTCAACAAAAATCAAGATTTACACTTGAACTTAAAGAAATCTTTTGAAAATTAACTTTTCTATGAGACTTTGATCATGAATCATTTTTGGCAGCCATTTTTTTATACTTTAGGGAAGCTCTCTTTTCAATTTTTTTAAATGATGAAAAATATAAAAAATAATTTTTAACATTTTAAGAATTGAAGTGTCCATTTTGATTTTGGGAAGCTTCTTTCCACAATTTTGAGATAAATATTAATGTGTATTAATGTGTATTCACTTTAGGGCCATTTAAGTACCATCATGAGTATAAATGTTTATAACATTAATGACTCATGATTCAAATTAAAAATATAATGACAATACACAATTCAACAGAGAAAGAGTTTATTATTAAAAGAATACTTGTATGTTAATCCCAATTCAAATTAGAAATATAATGACAATACACAATTCAACAGAAGAATATTTTTTATTAAAAGAATTTGTTTTAATGAATATGTAATCTTCTATTTCATTATTCTTTATAATTTTAATAACAGATGATGACAACCACACCACCCCTTTACTCTATAATATTTTATTACTGCTTGCTAATAGATATCATGTTTCTATTCATATTGTGTTAAAGTGTTTTATTAGGTGTTAACTTAAAATAAATTAAGTGTAATGTTTATAAGTACATTTAAAACAGATGCATTAAGTGGAAGTATACTTTATTTATTATACATATATATAAAATGATATGATGTGTAATGATATGATGTATGATATATAGTGTGTATATCCACTGTAAAGAAGTTATTTTTGAGCATTGCTTCAGGACATGATATCCTAATGCCATATAAAGTTTGGGTGTTCATCCTAGATATGAAATTTCAGTACTCTCCTCCACAGTGACTCCACATAAGTTTACCTTAAGAAAGGTGTTTCAATTTATTTAACCTGAAACTTTATCAACTTAATAAGGACACGAAATCCTAATGCCGTGCAAAATTTGGGTGTTTATCCTGGATTGGAAATTTCACTACTCTCCTCCACAGTGACCTGACGTAATTTTCCTTGAAAAAGGTGTTCCAAATGTTTATTTGAACTAAAACTTTATTGTCTTAATAAATACATTATTTCAAACACTGGCGTATACTGTGTGTATGCAAATCATATTTATGTGCTTAGGTTTAACTTTCACTTGGTTTGGTGTACTACTTTCAATACTTTGGTACTGATTTGTTGAATTTCATCAAATTTAGTTTCATTAAAATAGATGTAATTTTGAACTTATCTCCAAACATATTACTTTAGTTACATTGTTTGCACGGTGTTGAATAAGTAACTAATCTATTTCGATATACAGTTATTTATTTTTTACCCTCTGATATCATTTTCTAACATTAATACATTAATACATTGAACAGTGGTTTCAAAATGAGAATCAAAAACGTTTTAACTCTACTCAGTGGGCAAAAACCTGTTCAAAGTTAGCAGTAAAGACGCTAGAACAACATTGAAACATTGATCTAGCATCTTTACTGCAGACTTTGAACAAATATTTAGCCTACTGGGGGAAATGAAACTCCGGTTTCAAAATTTTGAATTAATTATTAATTTTAAATCCCACACAATATAAGTACTAACTAAAATATGATATCTCAGGTGATTGGTCCCTTTTCACAAAATTGTTCTAATCTTGTTTTCTAAGTCATTTTCCTCTGTAAACTATATTAGTTTCTTTTTTAAAACTTCAAATATGGTATGGAGGTTATTAATTATTTAAGGTATCTTTCTTGAAGAATTCATTTTCAAGTTAAAATAACCATATGTTCACCAACATTCAAGGATTTTTTTTAAAACTTTTAAAATAGATTGTTTTTATCTCCTGTAGAGAATTGTAAACTATTTAAAATGATAAAAAGCAAAAGAGATTTTAGCTAGTAAAAAGTGTTGGCAAAATATGTTATATAATCTACATATATTACATTGTTTAAAAGAAGAGAAAGAATCACTGTGGAGGAGTGATTTTTTTCTCGAAAATTACTCCTCTGCACTTCTATTTTCTATAGTTTTGCTGGAAGAACTTTCATTTTATGCAGAGGCTTTGCTCCAAAATCCCTCCTCCATAGTGATTATTTACTCTTATTTCGATCACTGATTGTTTTTCTGTCAATCACTGTACATATATCATGCCTCAAAATAACTGTCAGACATCACCTGTGGATGAGTGTTTTTTTAGTAAAGTTTTCAGCTACAAGGCTGTTGTTCTTCAAGATATTGTTTTTAAAAAGCCTTCTTAAAATCATTTACATTAAAGAAAATTATGATTATGTTATTAATCTCGAGATTACTTGGTTTTATAAGCCTATTTGTAATTTCAAACAATTAAGTCAGTTATAAAGTAGTGGATAGTCTACAGGTCAGATATACCACTCTTCTGGCTGCCCTAGAATTATGGCCAGGGATAGTGTTTATGTAGAGTCAGCTCAGAAGTTGCATTTAGTTTCATTGTTCTCTGTTAACCTTTTAAGTTTTAAACTAAAATAGTGCAGAAGTTATAAATCGATGTTTCTTGGTGTTTGTTAAGTTTTAGCCGAATTGGCTGAAAATATGCTGAAAAATCTCTCCTCCACAATGATGACCAGCAATTATTTTAATCCCCGGTTACAGCTGGGTAATAAAAGTAGTTTCAGGGAAATTGTTGAAATTAATTTCAAATCTGCTCTGAAATTATCTAAACTTCATGGAATATTCCAAGCCTGCGGAGGAGTGTTTTTGAGTATAGTGTTCAGTATTGAAGCTGATGTCCGGCAGTTATATTTGGGCTTGTATTCTGGCCAAGTGTTATTCATAAATGTCTAAAATATTATTCATGAATGGCAAGTGTTTTAAAATAAATAAATTATTCTATAGTAGTTGTATTTGTAGTTTGGTTTTTATGTGGGATTAAAAGATTAATATATTCTCTATTCTTTGACAGCATCTTTACTGTGGACTTTGAACAAGTTTTTGCTCACTGGGTAATATTCATCCTATTCATCTTGTTCTCAGTTCACAGACATCAATATACAAATATAATTCCCATGTAGACAAAAACCACTCAAACTAAAGTAGTTTAATTATTTGTTTATTATTATTGTTAATTATTTGAAGAACAAGAGAGGAGAAAGGCTCATACAAAGAAACCAATGAGTATGTATAGGCTGAGCTATTCAAGCTTATTCTTAGGCTAAACATGCCCCTTCTGTTTCTACTCTATGAGGATAAAATTATATTAACAAGTTTTCTTTATTTCCCTAGCATATTTTACAAAGGAAAGTATTTCTCTTTATTATGACTAGTTATTTTTCGTATAATAGTACCATATGTTTCGATATGTTATTAGTTAAGGTGTCAAAGATACAAATTAGATGTTTGATCTGAAGAGAAGATAATGAAATTTGTTGAAGTAAGGAATAAAAAAAGAATTGATCTAATAAACATCATTTTCTTACAAAATATCTCTCACAACAAAATAAAATTCTCAATGACAAAAACCTGCTCAAAGTCTTGCTCAAAGAGGATATAATAATCACTGTGGAGGAGTGCTTTGGATAGTTTTAGGATTTGTGACAATTACTCTTCCACAGTTCTTATTGTTCTTATTTAGTATATACAGTGTTTTAACTAAGAGTAAATAATCACTGTGAAGGAGGGATGTTTGAGCATTACTTCATATCATAGCCTGAAACAATGCTCAAAAATCACTCCTTCACAGTGATTATTTGCTCTTATTCCTAACACTGATGTACGAAGGAGAGTATGAATTCAACATAAAAAAAACAATCAGCTACAAGTTCTTTGAAATAACACCATAGGTACCTGGGATTACCCATTGAAAATTATAATGTTTTTAAATCTTCTCAAAATGTAAAGAAATTCTGCGGCTTCTATAGACAATAATGTTGCATAAATAATGTTGCGAAATGCAAAAAAACAACATCAGTATTAAGATACCAAACACAAGTCTCAAAATAAAAGGTCGGTCATCACCTGCGGAGGAGTGTTTTTGAGCAGCTAAAAACTGTACTCAAAAACACTTTTCCACAGATAATGACCGACCTTTATTTTGAGGCTTGCAATAGATTCATCAAAATTTGATTGTAGAACATTTTTGAAGAAAATTAATGGGTTATTGTAATATTATAAAGTATGTTTTCAGAGAAACGATTGAAGAATTTTCTTCCTATTGTCATCCACTCATCCACTTATCCCCGTTGGTTAACAGCATGTTCCATAAAAGTCAGATCGGTTTTATGTATAGTCATACATGGAATGTTGCAGATTATGCCATAAGAAATATTGTAGTCTCAATAATAATATCTGCAGAGGAGAGTGCTGAGTCAATGATCTTAAAATGAATTCGTACCGAAGAAACCAATCCATTGCAAGTTCATTGATCTAACACACTTCTGTACAGATTTTGTACTTTTGTCAATTTTAGTTGATTTAATCCTACTATAGAAGTTGGTTTTGGAGCGAAATTTTGAGATGGTTCCTAAGCAATTCTTCCTAACAGCAGCAAATCAGTTAGCAGTGTGTAGCTAATTTTATCTTTCTGTCTATTTAGTTGATGCAGATGCAGATATAACGAGTTTTGATCCGCTCACACCAACACCAATAGCTGCAAAATCTGAAGCAACTCCATTTACGCATACAGTAACAGCCACAACAACTGAAGTAACTACTTCTAATAAATATGTACAAAATAATGACAACTTATTAGGTGACTTTGAGAATATCGCTTCTAATACAGATTCATTAAATATTAATGACAAAGATAACACTACTTTGCGAAGCTCTCCAAATGAATTTGATTTAAAAGATTTTGACCCATTATCTGCGGAGGAGATCGAAGAGAGTATTAAAAAAGAAAAGATGTTAAAAGCTGACTTACTAAGGCGAAGTCGTGAGGTTGTTTCAAATCGTGCTTCTGCAGGAAAATCATGGATTGAAAGAACGTTATCTCAAGGAAGTGCTTCAACCCAACCAGAGGTATTATTATTTCAGGATTCAATGTATTGATTGCAGTGATTGAAATAAGAGCAAATAATCACTGCGGAGAGGAGACTTTGTAGCCTGAAGCTATGCTCAATGCACTCCTCCACAGTGATTATTTTCTCTTATTTGAACCATTGGGTTGACTGATGAGTTAAGAAAAAAAAGACATCCCATTGGTAGAACTCAACGTCACACATGATGTGACGTCAATTTCTACAAATGGAATGTTTTTTTTGGCTTTCTCAGATAAATTAAGGACTGTCTCAATTTCCTCGTTTTGAAATATTGAAACACCTTTAAATTCAGTTTTTTCAATTAATGATGTCATCAAAAATGATGGAAATTTGGAAATTTTCATAAATAAAATCGAAGGAAATGAAATTCTTTTAAATCAACACCCTAAGCCTATGTAAATACTTAGAAACTAAAGTATTAATGCCAGACTCATCATTATTGAAGCAGCACTGATAGTGGAATTTCAAAATGTGGAAATTGAGACAGTCCTTAAGTTACCTGAGTTTGTCACAATTTGTTTCCTCGTGGAATTAACCTCTAATAGCTAATCAACTACTAATAACTACATATCTGTTCTGTGTTTAAGTGTTTCCAGCTAGATAATCCAAAGCTACAGTAACAGTGTTTAAAATAAAAGCAAATAGTCACTGTGGAGAAGGAATTGTTGAGCATAAGGTTTGTAGACTGATGTTATGCTCAACAAGTAGTTATTTATTCGTACTTTGATTACACTCCTACACTCTACTTATTTGCATTTACTTGGAATCTGTGCTCTTACATTGATAAAGAATGTAAATAGTCAGAATTAGGTACTTACAGCGAACCACTGTGGTACTACATAAGAATGTACATCTAAAATTACACTAACCACCATCCCAACATCTCTTGTGAAAGATAAAAACTTGTAAGAGATCAAAGAAATTTATTATAAATAATTTGAGGATTTTACTGTGAAAGTGTTTATAATCATCTTTTTAGAAAAATTTATCTTTCTTCATATTTTATCTTACGATATGGTTATAAATATAGAGCAACACAGAGAGAAATACAAATGTTTGTTGAGAAAGGCTTTATAAAACCTCTGTGTATCTTTATTTATAACTATATAATTTTGCACTGTTGTTTTTAAAACTAACATTGAAAAATTGGTAAAGTTTTCTAAAAATAAAAATTAGTTTTTTTTGTTGCTTCAAGTAAAAAATAGAAGAATATGTAAGAATATTCAATGGGCATAATTGGATTGTTAGGTTTGCATTGCTCTTTTGCTCAAAGAATAGAAAATAATCAATGTTGAGGAGTTGTTTTATAATAAAACACTTTGTTCGAAATAAGAGCGAATAATCACTCTGGAGAAGTTTTTTTTAGCGTAGTTTCAGGCTACAAAGCATGAAAACATGTTCAGAAATCCCTCCTCTACAGAGATTATTTGTTATTATTTCAAGCACTTGTTTTATTTAATTTCAGCCTACTGAAATTAAAGTAAAAGAAAAACCTGAAGAAGATGCTTTTGATGTTGTTGATAACTTAGAGATTCAAAATGCACGAAATACTGATGCTCCTCCAATTAGCGGTAGTCGTTCATCAAGTGTATTTAAAGGGATGAGAGCTCGTGAAAATTATATCAAGTTACATATGGCTGCTAGAGAAAAAGAATTCACAGAGCTCTACCCATTCACGTAAGGAAAATATTATTTTTCTTGAAATTTGAAAAAAATTCTAGAATAATGTTAAATTCATCTTCCTCCAGCTATATATATATATATATATATATATATATGGTTTTTTTTTGTAACACTACAAATGAATGCAAATCTGTTAAACAGGTCATGTTAATTGTCTAAATTGCATAATCAATTACAGTCCTAGAAATAAGATCACTGTGGAGGAGTGATGTTTGAGCATATTTCAGATTAGAATGCCTGAAGAATGCCTATGTTTAAAAATCCCTCCTCCACAGTGATATATTTTTTATTTTGAGCAATGCAGTTGTCAGAGTAAGTCAATTTTCGTATCTACAAAGAAGGGTGTAATGTCAAGTTCAATATGAATAAACAATCGATTGCAAAATTGTTGACTCTTCTTCACTGTTTACTTAGCCTACGTGAATAAACCTTGATGTATCTCGGCCTATTCACAAATGTCACATTTTCCATTCAAAAAACTCCAAAGATTTTCAAAACTACATTACATGTGCACTGAAGTTCAAACAAATACCGACAAAAACCTGAAGAAATGGACAAAGCTGATTGGTTTAATTCTTTGTTTATGTTTTTGCAGACCGAGAGAGAAGCAAGACTCTTAACGGAAAATATGACATTTGCGCATAGACTGAGCTAAACAAGCGAAGGTCTATATCATAGGCTAAGTTTACTGTGTTTAAGTTTATTTCAGCAAAATATAAGACCAAGACCCAGGGGGCAAAAATTTGTTCAAAATCAGCAGTGAAGACGCTGGAACAACATCAAAGATTTTAAACAGTTTTTGATCACTGGGAAAATTCTATATTTAGTGTCACCTGATTATTTTAATACCAAATTTCTGCATTTACCAAGCTTGAAAACAATTGTCAGATATCACCTGTGGAGGAGTGTTTTTGAGTATAGTTTTAAACTTTTTAACAATCCTTTACAGGTGTTATTTAATTTGCATAAATCAGGTCTTAAATAATTACCAGACATCAGCTATGAAGAAGTGTTGAAACAGCTGAAAACTATGCTAAAAAAATTCTTCACAAATGATGTTCTGCAGTCATTTCAAAGCTTTTAAATAATATCAAAACTGCTAATAGATAACACGCCAACTCTTGTTTAGAATATTTGCAGGGACTTGGAATGTAAATGGACAGTTAGCAACAGAGAGTCTGGTACCTTGGTTACAAAATAATGAAGAAGCACCAGATGTTATAGCTATTGGGTAAGAGAGTCAATCAAAGATAATCGTCTCAAATTTCAAAATAACTGCCAAACACCACCTGTGGAGGAGTATTTGAAGACTATAAACACTTCTCTGCAGGTGATGTCCAACAGGTATAACATCAATCGCCACTGTCTTGGTATTTTATTTAAAACATCTGTAATGTTTTTGTGCCTATGTTGCAGACATTGCAAGGAAGCTGTAAACTTGCTATCAAGCCTGAATATAACTGCTGGACGTCACCTGTGGAAGAGTGTTTTTTGAGGATAGTTTTCAGCTTTAAACTATACTAAAAAACACTCTTCCACAGGTGAGGTCCGTCAGTTATATTCAGGCTTGAATATTAAAGTCGCGTAATCACTTGTTTTTGGCCAAAACAATTATTTTGATCTCAAACTATTTATTGTGATGAAAGAAACAAATCCTGAAAGTTTTACACCAAACTGAGAGCTATA
>JAULBZ010002936.1:0-17560 GCA_032360805.1 Neoturris breviconis
GGTTATGGGAAACAACAAATATGGTAGCCGTAGCTCCGATACCACTAAATTCGTTTCGCGAGCGAAACTCTACTTAATTGCGTTGAGCGCCTCTGTATAATTTCTTCAAATATAGGAGGGATGTGTTTAAAATCGATTAAACATCCATTTTCATCATCAGTTTACTGTTTTTCTGCCGATAAATTGAGCTCGAATTACTGCCATATGCAATTTTTAGATTGGAGCATTGCCATGGTTTGTTGCTGATTCTAGCTCGTAGAATGGAACATTTATTGATACACTGCATATTGTATTATACCTTCCCTAGCACAATACAATGTTGTAGGAATAGTGTCAATTTATAATATATAATTTGGACTCCATCAAGAAACATATGATGTCTTTGGGATTTCGTGTTTAAAAAAAGCAAGTTAAATGTACATGATTTAGTTTTAAAACCAGTTTCATGAAGCTTGAAAATTATAAGTTAGAAACCATCTCCAAAATTTGTTTGCAGGGCCCTGCTAAGGAGTGCTGAATCAACGCTCTTGCAATTCATCACATCAGCGTATCATTGTCTAATTCCGGACACTTTTTATTCCGGACAGTATGTTTCAAAATATTCCCATGCTTTCAATGCAACCTCGTTTTAATGAAAATCAGAGACCGTCCGTACGGACCAAGTATTATATCCGATTATATCTCCGCAATCGCTGTAAGAATGTTGAAGAAAACTATTTGTAACCAATTAGGAGCATGGAAATTTACATTTTTAAGGTGTATTATCTTATAAATTTGAGTTTTACACACACAAAAAAAACAACCACTGTCCAGGATTGAACGTAGGTATCCGGTATTAGAAGAATAAGTCACCAGGGAGCAAAGACCTGAGACATTCGAATGTCTGGAATATTCCGGTAACTTGGTTTACCCGGTTTTGATCCAAGTGGTTTTGAAGGATGCCCTTAAATTTAGTCCAGCCTGTTATCGCTAAAATGTACTGCTATCGATGCGAAACAGATAGAAAGGCAGGTAAAGAGTAGGAAACTGTACGGAATTAATATTACGTTATATTACGATGATACGCTAGATTTATTAGACACTTTCTCCTTAATTTGAAGTCGCTAAAAAAGCAAGATCTAAAGAACCAGGAAAAAATCACTTATTTACCGACGGAGGTCATGTCATCGAGACAATTGCCGGATATTTATTGTATATGAATGCTAAATATTAAGAGATTTATCAAATTCAACAAGCCGCGGCGCAAACACCACAATATGGTGAAACTTTGGAGTATTTTACCTTTCGAATAAAGAATTTAATAATTTCACACGGTGAGACAAGATCAAGTCAAGGTTACGAAAACCTAAAGCATATAACTATATAACTATCACTATCTCCGTTCCGAACGTATAACATCCATCAAATGTCTTTGTTTATCTAATAAAATATTTCTGGTCGCTACTACTTTTCCATCGTGCAATAGCCTCTTTTTCATGTAACTAACTTTATAATTATGCTGACAAATCAAAATTTTAATTATGATTAGTATTATTTACAAAAAGTAACCAATCAGAGATGTTGAATTAGAAAAAATAATTTGTGAAAATTCATGCATGAAATATGCGGGCCTGATAAGACTTCCTTGGGAAGCTTGCAATAAATTTTTGATATAAACATAGGAAAAATGGCCGATTGGAATGATTACTTTTCTAAAACAAGACCTCCATCCAACCTTGATGAAGCAAAACGTACAATTCAAGACTTTGCAGTCAAACATCGTCAACTTGGGAGGAATATCGTTCTCGTAACAGTAGGTTCATTTTATGTGAAATTTATGCGAAAGAAGAGAAGGGGGAATGAATAATTAGCGGGTTTTGCATTCTTAATTACACCAGGCTTAATTTTTGCATAGATTATTTTACCAAGTTGATTAATTTTCAGAAATTCAAATCTAAAAACAAACATTCAAATCACTCTACTCTTCCTTAAAGACATCGTACCTGGTACCAAGGATATCGCTCTATCGCTCTTTGGATTTGTGCGAGCATATCACAGTGTCATCCAGTCATCTGTGATGTGGGTGGACTGACAGGCAACATTGCAATTTCAAATTTGGGCAGGCAACGCACTTTCACTTTCGATTTTGGCTCTAGCTAAATTTTTAGCTGGACCCTCTTAGCTACCTAATTTCAGAAGATGGAAAGTAAGGTGGTGTGAATTAGATTCTCAAAAGAAAACATTGTCTATCGGAAGTTATGGGGAAGTTTGCTCCCCCCGGCCCATCGATCCATGTCATCCTCACACATCTAGCTAGCTAGACTAGAGCTAGCATATATAATATTTTTCCTTTTTTGTATTAATCATCTTCCCTGTAATCCCATATTGCTGCACATATTGCCCTTTGGAACTTCACCCATTTTATATGGAATACTGCTATGCAAGTGACATCATCCCTACGTGAGTTTATATTTTTGGTAAAAAGTCAATACAATGTTCCAAAGGGGCCAGCAGCCCACCCCTCCCCCCACCTATGTATATACATGTATTTTTTATCTTCTTAGAGTGGAGGTACAACAGTACCTATTGAAAGTAACACTGTGCGGTTTGTTGATAACTTTAGTCAAGGCACAAGAGGAGCTTGTTCTGCAGAGTATCTTTTCATAATAATATATAATTACAAGGTCAGACGAACCCCTAGTAACTTTTATCTACCAGAAAAGCGTAATGAATTCAATTGCATTTGTAGCTGAAGTACAGAGGGAAACACAATAAAAAGCATGGGGACTAAGTTGGTGTTCTACACACAGTAGAACAGAAGTGAAGTATGGGGGATGATCGAAACCTGTGAACGCAGGAGACTGAATGCCTTTCTCTTGACTTCACAATCAGTCAGATGTCAGGACATATTCTATTTATGTTGGACTAATACAGGGTATATCTCACCGGACAAGTATGTCCGTTGACCATGTACGACGTCATTTGCTAATATTCAAGCCTGCCAACCTCGACCCCAGCGATTTTTCTCTCTTTTTAACCAAGAAAGCCTTGGTAAGTATTAGGTCATGTGATCAAAAATTACTCAAATAGTGAGTAATTAGCTATGCAATTAGATAATAATTATGCTCGAATTATCTTAATTATTTTCATGACGTAGAAATCATGCTAAGGTTAAAACAGTCCTAATCATTTTTAGTGTTATAAGGGTAACATCAAATAATAAAGCAAAAACATGTACCATAATTAAAAAACACTAATCATTATCATAATTTATTTTGATAGATAAAAAATATACAACCAATCATATTCTAAAATGTTTACCATGTGATTCAATACTTGCCAGGGCTTTCTTTCTCTCCCGTTCTTGCAAATTTAGACGTCAAGAAAGAAGAAGCCCTGGGATTGTGGTTGCAGGCCTGCAGCAATGGTCTCCACAGTGATTATTTGTTCTTATTTCAACCACAAAAGCTAACAAACAAGCCAACAAATTATAACTTTGAGCCAATCTATTTTGTAATTTGCACAGAAAATCCCTTATTAACCTTGACAGCATTTAGATATTTTTTAATGCAAGGATATGCGGTTGTGTTTTTACATAGGCAAAGATCATACGAACCATTTTGTCGTCATTTTGAAGGTCACAATGCTCTTGATTTACTAGAGTTGCAAGTGGATGCAAATGGTGCATATCGAGTGTCAGGTATGATGCTTATATTGTCTTAGATAATGTATTATAAGTCAGGGGGTGAAATAACTGCCAGTCATCACTGTAGAGGAGAGAATTTTCAAATTGGCTGAAAATATTCTGAAAAGTACTGTTTAGATACAAAGTTTGATTTTTTGGAGTACTTACAGTATTATGCAGCACGTCACATGATGGAATGTGTTTAGTATCATACTTCTTTAAATTTTGTGGCTTTTTAATTTGTATGCATTATGGTGCACAAAAATGAAAGGGGTTATTTTCATGCATTGAAGGTGAAAACAGGTGAAAAGAGGGAACAACGGGCAAAAAGCGAGCATGAAAGTCAGGTGCACGAAAATTAGAGCCTCAAAAATATGAAAGGTGCGAACAATAGAAGGAATAAGATGTTTTTTTCCATCTTTACACTGGGATCGACACCCTAATAGCAGAAAAAAAATATGTAACCTGTTTTGTAACACACCCTAAAATTCAAATTTGTATAAATATTCCAAGTAATTTCCATTTGCCTGGTTTATTACGAAGAAACTATTTCATTTTCAGATAGTAGAGTCAGTACCCTTTCTATGCAAATCATAATTTTTAAAAAGTCCCTTTTCATATTTATATAGTTGATGAGACGAGAGCACCGGGGTTACAAGACATTGTTAGAAGATATAAAGAGGTTTGTTTAACATGAAAAACATTTATTTTAAATAGATGTCTTTAGGTTCTTTCATTTAAATTTGTTTATTGTGGCATTACTCTTGAGGGTTAGAGTTAGTTTTAAGAGCGTGATAAAAATAATAACATCTGTTATAGAACATGTAACGTGTTTACAGTTGAACAAAACTCACTGTAGAGGAACAATTTTTGTTTTCCTGAAGCTATAATCAGCAATCACTAACAGTGATTATTGATATTATTCCCAACGTTGATTTAACTCATGGTTTGGTTTGAAGTAAGAGCAAATAATCGCTTTTTTCCTGAAGCAATGCTCAAAAAATCACACCTTCAAAGTGATTATTTCAAACACTGGAAGGAGCTATAAATCTATACATAGATTCTATTCATACTGTTCTACTTCTAGGTTCAAAATGGTTGCCTTTTACTAAAGATTGGCTTCATGACATTATCGGATTATCTTTTTCTTCTACGGGCTTCAGCAGAAGCTCTTTCACCCCTTGGAAGCCATGTTATGTTTTATCTAGCAGCTGCTGTATCAGATTTTTACATTCCTGATAGTGAGCTAGTAAGGATATTTATTTATTCTTGACCATGAACTAAAGCAAATATACATGAGACCAATTTGGTCACACAAACAACATAAACCAGTAATGTATTATTAAATATAGGAATATTAAATCCATACGATACATTAAACTAAAAATTTCTATATACGACAAATTTTCGGGTTTTTTTTTTAATCTGAAAATTAATCGATCCGAAATGTACGGTAGCAAATAAAAATAAAATAAAATATTTTCGGAACAAATTTATTCATAGAAACATCTACGCTTAAGTTCTCCTTATCTTTATGTTTATCCCTTGTATTATACATTCATTTCATAATCATTGTATGTATGAGGTATTGGAACAAATATTTAGGATTTTCTACATACCTATAATACCTTATCCGATGAGGTTCTATGGGTCATATTGGATTTATGTTATTGATACAAAGATTTATTTTAATAATATTTACCTAAATTGATAGTCTAAAAATTTTTCCAGAGTCTTCAAAATGTCCAAATTCTTTCCACCAAAATTTTCAGAAAAGTGTCCAAGATTAAGTTTTTCAGCTGAAATTTTATGCTCTGAAATTTTTGGGCTATAATGTATGCAACACTTCTGTTTTAACAAGAAACAAAAATTAAAAGGGGGTCACACAATACCAATCAGTGTTTGAAATAAGAGCAAATAATCATTGTGGAGAAGTGATTTTTGAGCGTTGCTTCAGGCTATAAAGCCTGAAGCAATGCTCAAAAATCCTTCCTTCACAGTGATTATTTGGGCATACCAGAAAAGTGGGACCCGGGACTCTAAGTAGGTGGGACCCAGGACCCTTGAAGTAAGACCTGGGACCCAGGACTCTGTAGGCGGGACGTGGGACCTGATAAGTATTCTTAATAAATAATAATAATAAATTTAAAACTTTCGCGTCCACGGTCTGTGAATTGTTTCAAATAGAATCGACTTTAAGGGTTCTGGGTCCCACCTACAAGTTCCTGAGTCCCGGGTCCCACCTAATATTTAGAGTCCCGGGTCCTACTTTTCTGATATGCCTTAATGCCGATTATTTGCTCTTATTTCAAACACTGCCAATAATAAAATCCATAAATAAATTATATGTACAACATTTCTGTTGTAATAAGAAATTAAATCATATCAAAACATCTTGAAGCTTCGTATATTGTAGAGATACTTATCAAATACACTCTGAGCTTAAAATGCAAAACTTCAAACTACCCAACTATTGACTCATGCAAGGGTGAATCCATCCTACAAGGTGTGATCTACTCAAAATAATATGAAACAAGTCACTTGTGAACACCGTTAAAGATAAGATCTGGCATATGGTTAACTTTAAACAAGTAATATTAAAAACTTCATAATAGTTTGATTCTTTATTTTATGAATCTGCTGACAAACATAATGAATTTTACCAGGATAAGAAGATGACTATCTTCGTAATCTAGTAGCCCCAGAAAAAAAGATATGTATACAAAGATTATTATTATTTATTATCTTTTATTAGGCTGAACACAAGATCCAAAGTTCTGATAATGGGTTCAACTTAAATATGTCTCCAACACCAAAAATGTTAAGTCCACTTGTGAAAGAGTGGGCAAAAGCTGCATTTGTTGTTTCTTTCAAGGTTAGTAACCCAAGCCTCAAAGCAACTGTCAAACATCGCCTATGGAGGAGTGTTTCTGAGTACAGTTTTGAGCTTTGTAGCTGACAACTGTACTAAAAAAACACTCTTCCACAGTTGATGTCAGTAGTCCTTTTGTAGAATATACGTCATGTTGACAAGATATTTATCTAAATGTGGTATATTATATTATATATAAAACGGGTGATATGAATTCGTTCTCGCTATTGTAAATATGGAGGTCTGGGAATGACAATCAAGAGGTATATTAAATAATTTGCCACCATTGTATTTCTGTGAAGAATAAGGACATTGTTTTAGTCTAATGGAGAATATAAACAGAGCTCGAAATAACAGCCGGTCATCACTCTGGAGGAGAGATTTTTCAGAATATTTTCAGTCAACTTGGCTGAAAATATGCTGAAAAATCTCTCCTCCACAGTGATGAATGGCTGTTATTTCGACCCCTGATAAAGAGAAAATCCAATCAATTTTAAGATTCTAAATTTTGCAGTCTTTACTACAAGCACTGGTGTAAAAGTAGAGGTAAACAAGTCCTATTTGTACAAAGAATAGTACGTCAAAGATTGAGAAAATAAGTACAAAGTAGTACAAAGCGAACAATCTTGTAGTTGAGAAAACCAATCTATTACAATATCATTGCCCTAACACCCTCCTTTGCAGATACTCAAAGACTGTTATTTCGATCTCAGTGTGTAGTATTGGTCGAAATAAGAGCAAATGATCACTATGGAGGTGAGCATCAGTGATTATTTTTTATTTTAATCACTGTGTATCCCAAAGTAAATTTATGTTTTTTATATTTTTAGTTGGAAACCGATGTGAATATAATATCAAGAAAAGCTCGAGAGGCTCTTCAAAAATATAATCACCAAGTAAGTTTATAAACAGCAGATAAGGGTTTATCTCAAGATTTCGCTACAAAACCAACTTCTTTGGTAGGGTTAAATCAACGGAAATTGAACAATTTCAACAAAAATGAATCTGCACTGTAGGAGGTTAGGTCATCGAACTTGCAATGGGTTGGTTTCTTCAGAACTAATCCATTGCAAGTTCGTTAACTTAATACTCTTTTCAGTAGGTTTTATTTTGGAGACGTCCCCTAAATATTTCAGGTTGTAATCGCCAATATTCTTCAAACGAGACGTAAAACTGTTGTGTTGGTAACGCCGTACGACGAAGTTCCTATCTGGATGAGTGATCATGAATTAGAGATGGGTAAAGAAATTGAAGAAAAGATAGTCAGTGAATTATCAAGAAGACATTTTGGAATTACTTCTGGTGAGACGAAAAGTTAAAGTGTTTATACTCATATATCTATTTTCATTAGGCAGAAGCATCTTGAGCAGGGTTCGAAGTAACAGCCGGTCATCACTGTGGAGGAGAGATTTTTCAGAATATTTTCAGCTAACTTGGCTGAAAATATTCTAAAAAATCTCTCCTCCACAGTGATGATCGGCTGTTATTTCGAGCCCTGCTTGAGGAAAGTCTTCTTTGAACTTTTGTATGGAAGATTTTGCCTAATGGAAACCAACGTTTGTAGTTGTATTATTTTATTTAATTTTATAAAAAAAGGTGAACAGTGACTTTTTAGCGTTGTGTCTGTTTTCTCTTCCGTTTTTTGTTGTACACAGTACATTTTTGAGATAACACTTGCAGTATAAGAGGTCGAAATAACGGCTGGTTGTATCTGCGTAGGAGGGTGATATGTCATCGAACTTACAATTGATTGGTTTTGGTACGAAGAAAGCAGTCAATTGCAAGATCGTTTACTCCTTACTCTTCCTTATATATATACAACTTGTTGTTATTTCGACCTCTGATCCTCTTTGACTGGTACCGCAGTAATCAAAATAATAACAAATAATTACTGTGGAGGAGTGGTTTATGGTTCTCAGCAATTTTAACGATGATATGTGCCTATTTGACATGCTAGGTATAACTAGGTATAACTGATGTTGAAAAGACGTCGTTTTGCTAACTAGACGTCATAACGACGCTTTTTCGACATTGATTAGACCTATCGTACCTGAGTAAGATACCATCAGAAAATAAGTCCTGTGATCGAGGTTGGCGTCAGTTAGCATAGTTTCAGTATGTTAGTTTTACTAATAATGCACTCCCACACATAGTTATTTAGTGCCCAGTTTCCAATATTTTCAGGTACCGGTGATGGTACACATCAGCAAGCAGTTGTCAATAACAATGTACAATTTTCTCCACACCAGGTATGGCATCATATTTGTATTTTGTTTTGTTTGGCGTGTACTAAAGCTAAAGTGAGAATGTTTTCTCTCAAATTGAACATTCTAAAAATCTTGTTCCAAAAACAAAAAATCTTGTTTTGTTTGGCGTGTACTATGTATTGGGCTAAAGTGAGAACATTGAAATATCAATTCTAAAAATTCTAAAAATCTTCCAAAAAACAAAAAATCTTAACATTTTTCGCTATTCATCAAATGAATTATGATAATCTGAAGGGAAGAGTATTGAGTCAACTCCCAGTGGGCAAAAGTTTGTTCAAAGTTTGCAGTAAAGATGTTAGAACAACGTTGAACTTTGAACAAGTTTTTGCCAACTGAACTATCTCTCAAATTAAGAATCAATTTCAATTTATTGACACGACATCCTTTGCATTAACGATTTTTCTCCAATTCTCATTGAACAAAAACTTGTTCAAATTCAGCAGTAAAGACGTTAAAACAACGTTTTCAAACATTTTAGCGTCTTTACTGCGAAATTTGAGCAAGTTTTTTCCCACTGATTTCGAATTATTTCAATTTTTTCAATTTCAGCATTACCAATCTCAAAACTCGATTAATTCAAATTCAATGCCTCAAAGTTCAGTTACGTCATCAATGCCAGGCTTAGCACCAATCGTATATCAAGCAAACACAGTGAATGCTAAGGCAGGAATGTCAAATGTTTTATTGCACTTAAAAAGTACTGGTGATGCTGACGTCAGCGCTGACGTCATGACTTCGAATCTTTTAAAACGTTCCGTTTCGGCCAAAGAAGATTCTGGTGGATTATCATTTGAGATGCAGGAATTTATTCGTGAATTCAAAATGAGGCGAGTGAACCTCGGTTACACGCAGGACGATGTTGGAAGGGAATTATCTGCACTTAATGGTCCCACTTACAGTCAATCCTTTATCTCGAGGTTCGTTATTTTATAATGAGACTTACTTTTAGTCTAAATAAAATCAAATACAGGGTTGCCACGCCTTCTCAAATCTCCTCAATTTCAAAAGGTCTCCTTGAAACTCAAAGATGTGGATTTTTGCAAAGAGCTCCTCAATTCTCCTTAATTTCTCTTCATCTATTAAGAAATATTGATTAACGACCATCTTACTGTATTAATCACCAAGTCACCATGTTAGTCTGAAGATAAATACATAAGGCACATTTGATCTGCATGACTCATGAACTTCATCAAAACTCCTCAAATCTCAAATTTACCAGTAATGTTCCCAAAATCCCTTCAACGTTATTTAAACGTCTTTACTGCGGACTTTGAACAAGTTTTTGACCACTGGGATTGTACCAATTTGAGAATACTGTCCGAAATGTTTCACTATGGCTCATTTATTTAAAATACGAAATATAGACAACAAGATAGCGTTGGATTAAAAACCGTCTTCCCCGGGGCTTTTACGTTTTCAAATGTATTTTTGCATGGGTAGGTTTATATCCGGAGAGTTTATAACCAGCAAAGAATATAAGATATAAGTATATATCGAAGAGTAAATCGAGCGAGGATCAAATGTACACATTGGATAATTTCAGAAACCGAGGAGGGCCAATCCAAGTTTCTCAGAAAGCTGTCTGAGTTTCTCAAAACGCTGTTCAAGTTTCTCATAAAGTTGTCCGAGTTTCTCAAAACACGTGACATCAATTTCCCAAAACTATTGATGAGCCGAGAATTTCTCCCACCGAATAATATGGAAGTTAATGTATGGAGAACCACTGTTTACTACCTTATGGCATTTTTATGTGTGTGGAGGCTAGAAAGGAGGCTAGAAAGCCTGAAACAATGCTTAAAGATCCCTCCACCACAGCGATTATTTACTCTTATTTAACCCTATTCAGGCCGGGCTTTTTGGGGCTCTGCCCCCCTCCATAACTTTTGATGGAGCCATGCTGTAGTGTTGAAACTTTCCAGAAAGTTAGATCAACACTTAATTAACATTTAGCGAAATATTTTTTTTAATGACGTCGTTACTAACAATGACGTCATAACTGGAAAACATTTTTTTTTGCAAACTGTATACCAAAATGATTTTCAAGCAAAAAAATAATAAGAATTTTTTTTTTTTTTACCACCTGTCAAAAATATGGTTGCTAGGGGAAAATTATCCCTAGTTACCAAAATAAATATTCCAAAATGATCCTAGATAAATTGTAGGAAAAATCCCAAAATTTGTAGTCATAAAAAGTGGTCTGAGTAGGGTTAAACGTTTTAAATTGATACCAGGATATAAATCCATTGGTGTCCGTTTATTTGGTTTATATCCGAAGGGACTTATATGTGTCCGATTTTACGGCATTTTCAAGAGTATGATCGTAAGAATCCTATAACAGTCTTACTTTCCGGAAGGAATAAATTTGTTGTTTTTGCGAATATTATAATTTTTCAGAATCGTATGACAGATAGCCAGTAGACAATGTCGGAACAATGTCGTCTTGACGGTGTTGTTCCGGCGCGGTGTACCGGCAGTTTAATTTATGTTGAGACAAAGTTCGAGTTATTAATTTTTAACTTCTGTGTCCTTTAGATTTGAAGGTAAACAACTCGGCATGAAAGCTGCCGAGCGAATGAAGCCTATTCTTGAGAATTGGATCCAGTCTAAAGAGGAAGAACACAATCTTGGCAATAAGCTGACAAAGAAAAGAAGAAAACGAACTAGTTTTTCACCTGAGTATATTCATGTTTTGAATGATTGCTTTGATAAAAATCCGAAACCTACTTTAGAGGAAATGCAAGATATAGCTACTAAAATTCAACTTGACTTAACAACCGTAAAAGTTTGGTTCTGTAACAAGAAGCAAAGTATGAAACGTCTCGGACAACCAGTACAACGACAAACTCTACGCGCGGAAATCGAAGCGAAAAGAAAGCGAAAATCGGAAGCAGACATAACAGATGTGTTTCCGCTTAATACTCACGGCCAATTAAAAACTCTTCTGCCGGTATCAGCAGCTAATGGTACTGTACAAATGCCGTTCTTCATAAGCCATGACGGTAATACTATTCCAATTGTGTCGGCTCCACCAGCAACCACAGCACATACCACAACCCAGGGTGGTAACCCTTTGTCTACGTCATTACCACAACAAATTGTCCATTTGTCACAGTTACCTATTTTAACGTCAATGGCGGTTGTAAATAATGGTATGCCGGGTGCTGCTGGCCCGGATGGATCTGGAACTCACATTATATCAAACGGTCGAATTATTCACTCCGGATCAGTTCTTCAAATACCAGGCGGTTCTTTATCCGCACAACAACATCTTCAACAAGCTAGTATAAATCAAAACACTCCGACAATGAGCGACGGCACCGTTATAATTTCACCGTCAGATACCGGTACGTCAGCTTTGAATACAATACCAGAAAACAATTCCACCAATAGTGGTCACATTCATATAATGTCCCATACGAGCTCGTCTACTTTACATGAAAGCGATAATCTTGACGAACATTCGCGTCGATATGACCCTCACGACACGTCGGGTGTTTTAAATGATAGCTTAAGTAACAGTCCTTTAAAAATAGAGAGTAGAGAATCGGTGTGTGTGACCACAGATAACTCTTCCAATAAGAATGTACATTTATTACCGAGAACAGTTATCGAGAGGAACATTATGTCGGTTAATGATCATGATAAATTAAGTGATGAAAATGATTAGTCTTCCGCGGAGAAGAGTATTAAATCAACGATCTTCATGTTGATTCGCTAATTTCTAAGAAGATGACCAATTACGTTGATTGTAGAAACAGATAATATCAACACTTTTCGGGATCGTCTCAAAATAAAGTACAGAAGAGTATTACATCAACAACCTTTCAATTGATTGGTTTCTTCGATACGAAGAATATCATTGGTGGTTCGATACGAAGAAACCAATCAATTGCAAGATCGTTGACTCAGGACTATCTTTCTCCTCTGCTAAATTTTATTCTTTAGACAGTCCCTTATATCAAATACTGTATTATATCGGGTTATTTTTAATGCATTTTTGTTCGTACGTAAAACCAATATTAAAATTAATTTCCCATGCGGGCTCATGGATTTGTGCTTTTTCCATAACCATGCCATAACCGTACCATAACTATAACCAGTATGAAGATCACAGAACTCAAAGTAACGCTAGCCTGCGCATTGAACGAAGATCTATGAACGTAGGCTAGATACAGTTAAGTTTGACTACCGTGAACGACGAAAAGAAAAACACAGGCGTAATCAATGTATTTGTTACTCTCAGCACAAATCCAATGACTAGTTATCTAATGGTTGAGCTTTCATGTGTGAGATCGTTCTATATATAAGAATTGACAAAAAGGTAAACAGTAAGACGGCCTTTACATGGACCTCTAAACAAGTTTCACCCTAAACGATCTTGTATTTGATTGGTTTCTTCTGTACGAAGAAACCAATCAAATGCAAGATTGTTTAGGGTGAAACTCATTTAGGGGTCCATGTAAAGGCTACCTAAGTATATGTCCATAATTTAACTTCATGATGATCGATGATAATTTAAAACCAAGATAACGCATAAGTTGAGAGGCTTTCTATTGATTCTCTTTCTCTTTGACTCGGTGCCCTCCTCACTCGTTGACCTCCTCTTCAATTGATACATTAACTCTTATGGATACTATGAAACTAAACTGCATGGTGTACAAATAACAAGGACAATACGATTGTGAAATGCAACCTCGTTCACAGGGCTTCTTCTCTCTTGACGTCTAAATCGGAAAGAGAAGGAGAGAAAGAAAACCCTGACCTCTGTTTCAAAAGATGACGTAATCAGAAAAATACAGAGCCCTTAAAAGGCCCTATCTGAATAGGGTTAAGAGCGTGACGTTGATTTTTACCAATGGAATGTCTTCTTTTGCCTCTCGCTACGAAACAAAAAGACTCCCTACTGCTACATAATTCCTTACCTTCTAATAATATCCATATCGTTCCCTCGTCTCTTCTTATCTCAATTAATTGAGATAAGTTGGTGGTTCATTTTCACAGAAATCGACCAATATATGTAACTTATCCACTTCTACATCCCTCACTTTAATTATGAGACGTTTTTGAATTTTAGCAAGCAATATACACCACAAGCAAAACGCAAGTGCTGAAAATGACCACTAGACGACCCTTCGGGGTTTACCTCAAGGGTTTATCCAAGTAGACTTAAGACTTAGACGCTTAGGATCTTAGGACTTTTTAGAAACTCGCCAAATTTTGTTGCTTCAAGCAGCCTAGTACCCAGGCTCTTTGCTCAAAAGCGAATTTCTGTGCAGTTCGCCTTGCTAATCGAAATTTAAGTCTTTCTGCCTAATTTGAAATTCGGAATTTTTGCACAAAATTCACCTTGTCTCAAATATTTACGTGAGGGATTGTAGAAGGGACAGGAGGATCAACAGCAATGGAAGTATCAATGTATATACTGGTCAGAAGAAGAGGAAGCCGTATAACGAAGAGATATGATAGAAATTCTCTTACACTACTCTCTTTGAAATCAGAAATTCGTATTAATAGTTTACTATTTTCAAATGAAAAAATAATACATATATATCCTGCTAAGCAATATATTTCGTCTCTATCTTTTTATAGACATATTTTGCTTACATTGCTTTTCTAAATGTTTACTGTTATATTTAATGTCGTTAAGGATACTGCGTACAGAAGAAATACAAAAATCAATAGCAGTTATAAATTTATTTATATCAGCTAAATCCATCAAAAATTTATGAAATGTTACACAACTTTAAAAGAAGAGAATTCATTCTTTATAGTGACGTATTGTTCTATTATATTCCAAAGTGGAATTCGTGGAAAAATTACAACAGAATTTTTATATATAAAAGTAATCTTCAAAAAGTAGTATATATATATATATATTTAAGTAGCATGGAATGAAGAAAACTAAAATCCAAGTTTGAACTTTATTAAAAACTAAAAACTAAAATCTAAAAAAGATGGATAGGCCTCGTGCACAGTAACAAGATTACTAAGATGCAATGTGCATTATTTTTATGTTTGACAGGTCTGATCTATTCATAACCGTTGCTTGCAACCCACAGTGTCACGAAATAACTAGAATTCTGAGATCAGATGGAGACAGAGAGTACTGCTGATGGATATCCTCTCTACAGACGTTATGACGATGACAGAAGCATGTGCGTGGTGTAGACATGAATGGTAGGCGGGTGGCACTATACAATCCCTATCTTTCTTCAAAGTACAACACTACAACATCAATGTTAAAGCTTGCATGAGCATTAATTCGGTAAAAAATCTATACAAGCACTTCTCAAGGGTCACGATTGTGTCTCGATTGTGTTAAAATTCAACTTTCCAAAGCAGCTTGACCATGACGAACCAAGTTTTATCTTGATGCCAGGCATCTAAGTGCACCGAAAGCATTATGAATAATATTAGTCTCATATGGTCTACCGTCTAGCAATGCGCACATTAGACCATCTCTTTTTCTTTTCTACCACATGACTTTTTAATAACGCATATTTACCCAGAAGACTGTTGATAGTGATATAAACACGATAGATCAAGATTATTTACATCAAGATGTAGGACGCCATCCTAATTTATAGCATGAAATTCTTGGAGGAAAGCAATGTGCTTTAAAGCTTTCCAGACCCGTTTAAAGCAGATATTGACATAGGGAAGAGTTTTCATGACAGCCTTTTTGAAGACAAAAATTCAAAAAAGATATTGGGCTAATAAGGTTACCTAAAGTGGTAACCTCCTTAGCTGTGTCATCCTTAAAAACGTCAATATTAAAATCTCCAAGAAGAAAGATTAACCTTTTCAAAGCGGGAGCTTTTTCGAGTAAATGTGTCAAACAATCATCATTGAATCCACGTTATTGAGGTATGTCTGTAAATGCATCCAACAATGTAACTCTGGCCGTTACACTGTACAAGTTCCTGGAATTCAGATTCGAGTTCCTCACTTGTATAAGTGAAGTACTAAGGTCAGACGTTCAATGAATTGTAGATGATCCGGGACTACCTCTTTCACCTTCAGTAGGCGTATGATTATAGGTAGAGCCTGATAGATCTCAATGTATAGGATGAACATTAGTTTGAAAACCAGTCTCAGTGATGCCAATAATGCTGAAAACATGCCTAAGTTACTAACTGATTAGTAGTGACAAGCAAGATAAGCCCATAAACAGAAAAGTACGAGAATAATTAAATTAAATTGAAAAGAGATGACTAACTCGTAACAATGGCTTTCAAATTAGAGGAAATCAATTGGCATTTAAAATCGTCCTTCAGGCGCTAGTCAGCACGATTAGGGTGGTTCTGTTGTGAATTATTACTAATATTGCGAGCATTATCTGCCCAATAAAGTTTCTTTTGCGGGCCTAAATGTGAACTTAGCGGGCATAAATATCATTTACGGCCCGCTCAGAATAGGACTTTCTAGGCTTAAAAAAATCAGCGGGCTGCAAATAAATTTAATGCCCGCGTATGCGGGCGGTAATGATCAGGGTGCGCTATAATTATAGCTTCGCGTCGGGCATAAATGACACTGGCGGGCTGCAAACCAAAATCCGCGGGCGGTAAATAACAATAATGCCTTCGAAATGAACATTATTGTTATATTAATCAGGAAATGTTATATCATGTAATTCTGATACAGAAAACGAAAAGACACAAGCTCTACTTGCTGCAAATTTCCTGTATTAAACAATATTCTCTTGTCAGTTGGACATCTATACGAAACTAATCTGTCTAGCCTGATAATACAAACGCGCCAAACATTATTGAAGTGGAGAGCAGCTCAAGGGAGTATTTAAAAGCTTTAACCCATAATAATTATTTATCTCCGTGTTACGGCATTGAATTATTAGCGAGATGGATTCCAACGGAAGAAAACTTAGTGGCTGATTTATTTCTAAATTGTGTGACAATACCAATTGGAGTATTGATAAGCATACCTTTAACAACACCTTTTCGGTAAGTTTACGCACACAAAACGTTAACGAGATTTAATTCAAAATTCTACTGCTCAGGCTCCGAGGATGTCAACGTATTTATATGCTACTTGAGTGGAGAACTCTGCCCTCTGATCTTTTTATTTGTCGTACGATAAGGCACTCACTGTATTATTTAGGGACCGGGATATTTCTGGCTGTTGTTAACACCAGACGGAGTGTATTTTTCCCTTTCTTGAAAAAAATAATAACAGTAGAGCCATATTATATCAACAGCTCTAATGGTACATCAATGTAATGTTGATTAACATTCAAATTTTATTTCATAAGCTTTGTTGTAGGCTTGTCAAAAGCACCATGCGAAACTACGCAGTTTTTAACTGTAGTCGAGACATGCCATAACATGTCGGAACGATCATTGCAACTCCTACGTCGAGTAGTTACCAGCGTCAGGTGTAAACTCATGCGCCGAACAGGTGCTATTTTTAGTGTATAGCATTGTGGCTAAAGTGATGAATTGTTAACTGTCCCGCTAAGCAGGTAATTTACAGCATTGTGATTAAAATACCAAAATGTGAGCTCTTACAGAGTGCATGTAATCTTTTACATTATGGCTGAAGGGCTAGAAAGTAAACTCCTGCTGATACTCAGAAGGGTAAGTGATATTGATACCAGTTGGGTTTATGTATATATCGGAATTCGTATCAAAATGTTGTTATGAGAACAAGCCAAGTAAAAGTCTAAGGATTAAACCACTTCCCAGCCGGCAAAAACCTGTTCAAAGTCAGAAAAATAACGTTAGAACAACGTTCTTTACA
>JAULBZ010002937.1:0-17556 GCA_032360805.1 Neoturris breviconis
ATTTCCTACGACTTTAATCAATTATATCTCCACTAATATTCATTTTTATGGAGTCAAATCTTCAGAATATGTTAGTAACATTATGAACTTTTATCTAGACTACAGAAGGGAAAATTTGAAAAAAACATCTCAGGGTGATTTTGTACCTTTAAACTGATTTTTCAGAAACCAGAAAGTTTACAATTCATTGACTCCGGCGAAATTATAACTTTCGATGATGGTGTCTACATAATTTGATTTCGGGTCATGAGAATCCAGAGATCTACATTTAACCAAAGTGATGCAGTGTAAACTCCATAAAAGTTGAAATACTCATATCGGTCCTTCACCGGAGTTAGAGTTGTCCGCTTTGCAGGGTGTACGTAGGAGAGTGCTTTACGAAGATTTCACTGTAAAACTTGTATGGGCACAGTTTGTTAAAAATTGTATAAACCGAGTTAACAATAAAACTTCACAATAACCGAGTTAATACTTTCATATTACAGATTTCTGTTGGCGGGGTATGTTGAAGTTTTAGATAAAATGCGTCGGTTGAAGGTACATTAGATTCTATCAATAAATGAGAGAATCACATGAGAATAATTCAATATTTATGTATCCATTCATCATCGTTCGTAGAAATATCCATAATTTATTAACTGGTCACATTTAGGATGTATAATTCATCACGGACAGCTTGTAAGCATCATGTTTTCTAGAGATAAAAATGGAATAAAATGAAATAGACCCATTCATAAAACATTTCGTTATTGTGATCCGAAACTAATTTTCGCGGGAACCAAATTTCGCGGTTTTTGGCCTTTTCTTGAAGTTAAAAACAAGCAAAAAATTCGTGAATGGCAAGATAAAAAACCACAGGTTGTGAGACTTTGGACTTGGAATTTTAGGACTTTTTGCAAACTCGACACATTTTGCCGTCCCTAGCAGCCTAGTACCCACTCTAGGAACAAATTCGAATTTCATGCCACTCGTCTTGTTAATCAAAATTTAAGGCCTTTAGCCTAAGTGAAATTCGCGCAGAAATTTCAACTCTGGTATATTTACAAGATTGTAACTTGCTGAACAACACCTTTCCTTTTTACAGATTCACTTCAGATAAAGATTTTGTTAAGGATGTTTCTTGATTTTAGCTGAGAAAAGAAACATGGAGAGCGTTTTGTCACACGAGCTTGCAATGATTGGTTTCTTCGGCAAGAATAAACTAATCAAATGCAAGCTTGTTGACCTAACGAAATAAGGTGTGGCCACTTTGACCTAGCTATATATGCAAAATTGAAAAAACATTATCAATATTATCACACACCTCACAGGTGGACTTATAAAATAGACAAATGGTTGTTGTTTTATACAAAATATGTTAATATCATGGGCGTGTATAAAAAGAGTGATTTTCTTCTCTATATAATGTTTTGTTGAATAATTCAAATAAATTAACAAATGTACAGAATATTTCATAAGTTCTCCTTTCATACCTCTAATAAGGAAATCTCGAAATAGATAGAAAAATTTTAATTTTGCAAATATGGATGTAGAATAAAAGCGAAAATTTTAAAAATTAATTAAAAAAGCAAAGCATTCATTCATAACTTGAAAGAAAGTTGAATAGGGTGGAATGATTATATACATAATTTAAATGTTAGCAAAGTCATGAGAAACACCTCAACTTAATAATTAAACACATCCAATGATGAATGAAATTAACAAGATATTCTAAAATACCACCTTCAAACAAACCTCCAGGCTAACTGTCTAGTCTATCTCAAGCTACCACAGTCTACCACAAAACAAACCTCCAGGCTAACTGTCTAGTCTATCTCAAGCTACCTGTCTACCACAAAACACACCTCCAGGCTAACTGTCTAGTCTATCTCAAGCTACCTGTCTACCACAAAACAAATCACCAGGCTACCTAACTAATAGTAAACCTACCTACTTTTACAAGAAACCAGCTCAACTTACTTAGCTACTTGTACAAGAAACCTGCTCAACTTGATAAATGTAGCAATAGTCAAGTTTTTAAGGAGAAGTAAACATATTATTGATCATTTCAAAATAGGAGGAACTCGCTGCAAGGTTCAAAAGTTATTCAAGTTTTAAGTTCAGTAATTTTTTTATTTTTAGCCGCAGCTTTATAAAATAACTGGGCACTAGTCAAAATATAACATCACTAAGTGCAAAAGGATGACTGATGAGAACAAATTGTTAGTTCATTATGAGACTTTGCAAGATTGATTATATGATTTATAAAGACCTATAATAGTTCAGGCCACTAAATTTATTTTTTCATATTCTGTTTTTATGCAGTACCTTAAAGTCTCTTTGGTTTATTTTATTTGTTAAACTTCATTACTCGAATTAAAAATTAAAGCAGACACATGATCAAGTCATTTTCCTATACAAATTTAGGGGGTATACTATACCTAATATGACAATTTTAGGGAAAACCATAATTATATTTCCTCAAAAATTTAATTCTGGTAAATTATAATGATCTTTAAAGATTTAATATGGAAAATTTACGCATTCAGCTCCTCTTTCTGTAAAATTATTGAAAATAATGTTCCGCTTAAAAGAGAGTAAAACTTTAGATACCTTATATATGAGGTATTCATTCATTAACCTGCATTTTTAAGAAGTTAATGATGTTTATAAATTTGACAATTAACATCATTGGCATTTATCTCCAAATATCAGTTTAACCTTTATGTGAATGTCATAGTTGAAATAATATTTGTACCATAACCCTAAGGTGTGTGATCTATTACGTAAACGTCAGTTTATACCATAACCCTGAGGTGTGTGATCTATTACGTAAACGTCCGTTTATACCATAACCCTTAGGTGTGTGATCTATTACGTAAACGTCAGTTTATACCATAACCCTTAGGTGTGTGATCTATTACGTAAACATCAATGATTATTTACTCTTATATCAACATTAAAATTAGTTACCTTGTGAAATAGCTTTTGTTTTAATTCTTAAACTTCTTGAGATATACTTTTGATAGATTTTCATGCATAATTTCTAAAAGTAGTAACATATATAAAAGTATTAGATTTAATCCAATTATTTCATCATCACCCTCTTACTCAGTCTACTGATAGCAGTCTAAACATAACATACCAAATCATTATGTTATCATCAGCTCAGTGGGCAAAAATCTGTTCAAAGTCTGCAATAAAGATGGTACAACGACATGGTTCTAGCGTCTTTACCGCATACTTTGAACAAGACTTTCGCACTGTGATATAAATGATATGCAGAGAAACATAGTGATATAGTTAGGAACATAACAAACACTATCTTTGATGGAGTTTAAAGGATGTCTCTGAGAACTTTAATGTATAAAACGAGCTATTCTTGTTTATATTATGTTCTTTATATTTCTATTTTTACATTACACTCTGACCTTTAATTGCAGAATAAAAAAAATTTACAAATCCAGCTCATCCGTCTGTAAAATTATTAAAAAATCACTGGTTTCAATTAAGTTACCGATTTGTTAATTTGAAAGAACCAATAACTATTAACACCCTAACCCAAACCAGTAATTCAAACGAATTTATCCGAGTGGGCAAAAACTTGTTCAAAGTCTACAGCTCTTATGTCTTTACTGTAGACTTTAAAAGTTTTTGTGCCGTGGGATGAACTTGGTCTGATAAAACCAATTTAGAACCATTGAAAATGATTACTCATAAATGCTGGGGAAAGACCATAGATTTAGATTCGTAATTATCGAGTACCCTCAAACTATTTGGGGGAATATATCAACAAAATATAAAGCTAGAATATAGAATGTGAACAAAAGTAGATGTGGAAACAGGGCTTCGTCTGATTAGGATGAACTTGGTGTAAAACTTACTAAAATACAAACACAATTACACATTCGTATGAGCCTGTGTATCAAACAATATTGTAAGAAATTAAGGTATTGCTTACAACTACACATGTATAGCTTATAACTACACGAGACATAATTATCGAGAGTCAACAAGATACATAACCTTTAACGAGTCGTTAGAATAAATAAACATCATCGTATTTCAAACATTATTTCACTGACAGAATATCGCATTTCAAGCATCATATCACTGACCAAAAATAAATAAAATAAACATCGTATTTTAAACATCATTTCACTGATCCATGTTCAAAATAAGAATAATTGGATTATAACATGATACAGTAGACCTATTACCAACAAAATATCAAGTTCTTAGGGTTTGTTTATTTGCTACTCCAAAAGTTTTTCTCTGTTTTCTGTCCCTTTGCATAAATAGCATTCTCTATTTCGAACTTTCACATAAAATTAAGGTAAAACAAAAAATATATGCACTACTTCAAAGTGACAAGCATTCAAACGGTAAAAAAAACAGTTAACAATTGCTAACTTATTCAAAATGTAAAAGGATGTCTTACCCAAATTCCTGATTTACTGTATAACAATTTATTTTAAACATATTTGAACAAAATGTCTTTAAATGCTAATAACAACACTTCAACAAGCTACCAATAAGTCTCTTCTTCTAAGAGCATTATGTAAAATATTCACACTGAAAAATGTAAAAGTTTTGATTTTGATTTTAATAATAGCAATTTTACTTAGTGGTGTCAAATTTAAATACTCACATAAAAGGAGGTATATGTAGATGTTTATTACAAGCACATTAGATCCAAATAGGCTCAACTTTTTGAATGTAGATGTGATACTGTTTTTATTTTATTATTTATTTAAGTTTTTTGTTTTGCGAAACAAGTACAAGGGACGAGAAAGTAACAGTAATAACAACATAGTTATAGTTAACAGTTTAAGAGAGCATCCACATTTAATGCAGTAAGTCATCAGTTATCTACCTATGTGGGATTTCGGGAATTTAAAAATAATACCCCTTTTCTTAATGAAATAAAGGATACATAGGCTTCCCAAGCAGTAGTTGCAAATTACCACTGATACTGAGTAGCTGTCATGCTGAACCCACCATCCACCTAAACTTAAAAACACACACACACAAAAATATATATAATAATAAAAAGAACAATATAGACTTGTGCATACATGTACTCACTCACTCTTACAAATCTTTATTTAACAAACACACACACACACACACACATCCACACATTATAAAGATGTTACTTAGACGTACAGTTACTGTACATAGATACATAGACTCATCCAATACCATCTCAGATACTTGCAATCAAATCGTGTGCCTTTATGTTGAAGTTTGAAAATGCATTTGGATGCTGTTTCATTGCCTTCATAATTTGATTTTGCAAGGTATTTAAATTTCCTCCTTGAGCTATCATTCCGTCAAATAATACAGAGATTTTTGGTAAAAAATCCTGTAGTAGGAGGGTACATCTAGCTATACGTAGAACTTCTGACAAAAATGATCCATAGAAAATAATATATATATAGACGCAGGTAATGATGCCATACAATTGACAACCACTTAATACTCACTGTGTCGTTTTTATATATATATATAAATATAAATATATATATTACACCCTCCTACAATGGACCTTCCTTTTAATTGTAAATAAGAAACAGCAGGAAACATTATTTAATGATATCCTATCACTAACTATCATTTAATTAGACATTATTCTATGGCGTAAACAATGACTGCAGACAATAGTAATGATTTATGATACTCAGTGGAAACCAGACACAATGTCATACAACAAGTTTATCTGCCCACAAATATCTTCCTACTTCTCCTTTATAAAAGCGTATTAAAATTCGCAAACATTAGCCAATACTTTGTTTATTTATCTTGCCACCACTTCAAAGGGAGCTCTTGTAGTAAAAAATTTGAAGTATTTCATAAGCTATAAATCCTATTGTGTTCGACATAACAACAAATAATCACTTTGGAGAAGAGATTTTTGAGCATTGATTCAGGCTTTCTAGCCTAAAGAATACGATTATTTGCTCTTATTTCAAACACTGCCTCATAGTTTTCACTATATATTAAAGGATGTCTTTTAAGTCCCATCGAAGGATTTTTTCATTGATCACGTGAGAAAGATATATCGACACAATATGAGAAAGTAACTTCTCACCTGAACCTCGTTTTCATTTAGATTAAGAGTGGATGAACCCATTAGTTATTTCTTTCCACTTGCCGTTAATCAACTATAAAAACAAAAAGCATGATTAAAAATATTTTCTAAACCAACAAAATAAGATGACATATTTCCTGTTCGAAACATTCAATGTATATAAATAACATAGTCATCTTTGTTGAAAAAACATAACAGGGTTTAGTTTAAATAAATATAAAATCATACATTATAGATTTGATCTTTTATTTTCAAAACTTTTAAAAAGATGTTCAAAGCAAACCATTGGTTAATTATAATTTATTTCAAGAAATCAGTTCACCATCACCCTTTACAGCATAACAAGCATAAAACTTACTAATATGTACGGAGGAGAGAAATTTGAAAATAAATCAATCACTCTTCCCTGCATATATTATTTTTTTTTTAAAAAAAACACGTGTATCGTAAGTAGTGTTTCTTAGCATATCCATCCATACAATGTTACATAAGCAGTAGAAAGTTATAAGATGGAAATAGGGTCTATGGAGAAGAACACTGTAGTGAAAATAAATTTAAACAATCAAAGTGGAAGAGATCTTTAGGTAGCTTCAGGCTTTATGGTCAGAAGCTATTCAAAAAATCACTCCTCCACAGTGAATATTTCAACCACTGGTTAACATGCAATTAACTGAAATCAATCAATTGCAAGAACTCAGTGGTTAAAACAAGAGTAGTAATCACTGTGGAGGAAGGATTGTTGAGCACTCCTCCACAGTGATCATTTGCTCTTATTACAACCACTGCAGTACTTTTTCATGTTAGAGACAAAATAAGGTTAGGAAATCCAAAAATTCATAATTTGAATACACCACGAATGTAAACAAACCACCATTTTATATTTAATATATATAATATGGTTAAATACTGTGGTGGTTAAGAATGAGTAATTTACTGAACAATTTAAGGTGGAATTATAGCAAACTGAAAGCCATTATTTGAAAGAATTTTGGATTTCCTTTTAAAAGTATAAAAGTTCAAAAAAATTGGGGACCCTGTACCAAAATTAACTTTTTATCTTCACACAGCAGTGTTCGAAATAATCACTGGATGAGGGATATCTGAGGTTCAAGCTTTACACATATTTTTTTTTATAAGAAACCCGTTTATAAGCAACTGTGCTAAAATTTTGAGTTGCTGTTTTAAAAAATATATTAAAGCCAAATGTAAACTGGGCTTAAACATTTATATTCAGAATCAGCTTCCTTTTTTCCAGATTTTGAACCAAATAAATATTTGCTCAGTGTATTAGACAATGCAGGCGAGCACGGGTAATGTTTTAGTAGATTTTTATGATAATCTTCGATATTGGTCGATTTTCTGCTAAGCAACTGTTAAGCAACTTTACTATCAATTTTAAGGCATTTTTTAAGCAACTCCAGTACTAGTTCCAATGTCAAGTTGCTTATTAAAAAAACATGTGTATAGTCTGAAGCACTCCTCCACTGTGATTATTTATTCTTATTTCAAAACTTGCATATCAGTTGAAAATAATGATTGTTGATTTCAAACAGTAGGAACCTTACTAATTTCCCAATGTTTATGGAAATCCTTAAAACTGATATCAATTGCAATATTGAAAATTACTTTCTGAATGTTCAGAAATCATGCATTATATTAAATTAAGGAGAAAACTCTGTCCGACATCACCTATAGAAAAGATTTCTTAGTATTGTTTAACTTTGTAGCTGAAAACTATAGACTATTCCAACAGTGATATCCGATAGACTATTTCCAGGCACTAATCAGAAGCAGTTCCTTTTAACACTTAGAACTATAAAATTCTCCCATATTTAGAATTCACACATATTGATGGCTCAAAAAATTACATTTGCAAGCAGTAATATTGCAAAGTAATAAAATATAAAAAAGTTAACTTAAAGTATTGACTTACAAAAAATTATGAATAAAATGTGCATTAATAAACAAAATAATAAGTATCTACGAAGAAGGGTGTTATGTCAATGAATTATGAAGTTGATTGGTTTCTTTGATGTGAAAAATCAATTAATTACATTGATTCAGTGTACTCATTACTAGATATTTTGATATTATTTGATTTTACTGATTAGAAATAAACTGAATGTTGAGATTTTCCAAATAGATTACAATAAATGATCGATTTAGAGTCACTCTCAAATAAGCGCCACACTATTTGCAAAATATTTAAAATAAGCAACTCTTTCATATTGCAGCGCTTATTTAGGTAAGCTATATTTAAAAGTGGTGCTTTACTGCAAGAACATTACTGTTCATTATTAACACCATCATGGTAGTATAGACTCTCACTAGTGTTTCAAAAGTTTAACTAAAAGGTGATCATGTTAAATAAGCGATTCGATTCTGTTGTTTTCCTAGATTTAAAATAAGTCGCTTTCGAATAACTGCTGCACTAAAATTTCCAATTAAATGAGTGATGTGATCATTTATGGCACATTATTTTCGGGTCTGTATATAAAATGGATTGGATTTATATAGAATTTAAATAGAACAGATTTTATAGTACTTACTACTGGTTCCTTACAGTGTTTAAAATAAGAGCAAATAATAAAAGTGGAGGAGCCAATTTTGAGCATAACTTTAGATTTTATAGCCCCTAAAAAATAACTTCTCAACGGTGATTATTTGCTTTTATTTCGCCCATTGACTAAAAGTTTCACAGGTAGCCTTACAATGATAACATTTCGCCCATTGACTGAAAGTTTCACAGGTAGCCTTACAATGATAACATAAACAATTAAATAACACCCTGTGGCCATAAAAACTAATAAAATGCAGAAATATTCACATACAACAGAAATTTTAACGAAAAACATATCTGATAAAAGATGATTTTAATAAAAAGAGTAAGATTTAGTATAAAAAACGAACAAAATTTCAGAACTTTAATGATAAAATCTGTAAATATATATTGTTCAAAGTATGATAAAATCAAAGGGAATATTCACAACATGGGCTCAGTTGTAGATTAGAAGAACAAAATTTACATGAGTTACATGAGTTACTACATGCTGATATAAACAGATTTTAACAAAAGAAGTTCTGATTATAAACACAATACTTTCCGTTAAAAAATGCAAACGTTGAAATATCTATATTACAAGTTTTGAATAAATAATCTGCTGTTTCACCGTTCAAAATAAGAACAAATAAGCCTTGTGGGGAAGGGGCTCTTGAACATTGCTTCAGGCTTTCTAATCTGAACATGTTTAAAAATCACTCGTCAGCAGTGATGTATGCTCTTATTTTTAACGCTGATGTTTTCTTATAACGCGAAAAAAGAAAAACTTTGTTCTAGCAAACCTTTCCATAAAAATGAGGTTTCTAAAACTTTAAAACCCAATATGACATATAACTTAAGTTGGACAATAAATTAATGTTTAAGATCCAGTATTAAAAAAGGATTCTTTAAATTCTATAAAGTGAGAAAAGTTATATGATAGACAGCACATTTATATTTTTAAGAAAAGAATGTTCCTAGTCACAAAAAGAAAATTCGTAAATGACAGAGGGCGATCATATATTGGACCATATATTGGTGTCACCCTGATGTGAACACTATACAATGGTTGGTTATATTGAATCTCAATGTAAACAAAGGAAACAACTGTATGTAACAACCACATCGGGGCAACATCCGTAGGGAAGGAGTTCTCTAGCTAGCTAAGTACTTTTATTTCAGCACAAAACATATTAACCCCAACAAACTGACTACACGTCCTCTTTAGTTTTATTTCAACCATGTATAACTCTTTCATTAGTCTTTGAACAACAAGGTTTTATTTATTTTTTGAAAATTCTATTCTAGCTATATGGCCAACACAAAACAAGGGACAGTTAATAATCTATGCAAAATATTCTTTATCTTTCGTCTCGGTATCAGCCCTTAGATATGCAGTTGAAGATTGTTCATCAAGGCAATAACTTCCTTCGTCTTTCTTTCGTAAACGATAAACGAGGAAAACTATAATTACAATAGCCAAGATTGCACCGACAACAACACCAATAATAATTCCGACTGTAAAATTAACACCACCTTTTTCAGTTTTTTTCTTACCATTGCCATCACCACCCATTTCATCACTTTCCCCAACATTATTTTCATTAACACTGGGTTCCTGTGTTTTTTCACCACACTCTACACAATTTCCCATTGTTGTTGTTTCTTTTGGCTTCTTGGTACTAGCTACTAATGTGATATCCACAACACTTGGTGAACTTTTGTCTTCTTTACTTGTAGTCAATGTTTTCGTTGGTGTAACAACCGAACCACTTCCCCCTTCATCCCCACTTCCACTGCCAGACTCTTGTTCATCGTCACCAGAACTTTCTGAATCATTAATATCTGTATCTCTATAATTTCCTCCGCTCATTTTCTTAAGTAAATCATTTATGTTTTCCTCGTTTTCTCCTTCAAACTTCAGCATGCTTTTATCCTCAACAGCAGACACCAAAACAACAACAACACAAAAAACAAGTGCTATGAATTCTAACTTCATTTTTGTAAAGAAGTACGTCAAGTCGTATGACTTTTAAAGTTTATAGTTTGAAGATGACTTAAATGTGCTTCAAGTGAGCAAAGTTCTGTCTTTTTTATCCAACTCAAAAAAAATATTGTCGCCGTCTTTTACTTTCTACACACTTCATTAACCTCTGAAGGGAAACACTACTAGACATTCTTTTAGTAATAAGGAATTGATCATTCTATACATTTGATTGGCTCCCTTAGAACAAGTCCATTGAAATGTAAATTATGCAAATAAAACATCGTCATATTTATTTGTCATAAAAAATTAAATTAATTTTTATGATTGTTAGTATTTTACCGAACCAATATTCGAAATTCGACTGTTTACTTCGCGTCCGTATTTTAACGCTGAAATTACACACTTGAAAATAAGTGTTCTAAGGGAGAGTACTGGCTGGAAATTAGATCTGTTCTTACCTTCGTGAAAACAAGGTACAACTGGAGATTCCTGTTCTTGCGCTATTATTCTGGGAAAATGAGCTGGTATCTCCGTATCTCGTCGACTGGAAAATCGATCTGTTATTGAGAAGCTCTGACTGAAAAAATGAACTGTTCTGAGATGTCGTCTCGGTTGGGAAAAAATGGCTCCAAATAAAATTTCTCCATCTGGAAACGGGATTTACTTTCTGCGGTTAGCTGGGGAAAAGAGGCGTTCTTACGAGAAAAAACTGTACCGTTTCAGGGAAGTCTCACTCTCCTACAAAGAGGCAGGTGCGCAGAAAGGCTAAAAGAAGGGGACGAGGGCAGCGCCTTAAGAAGGCCCTCCACCTTTGTCAAATTTTACTTTTTTTATTTTTAGCGCTCCAACGCCGATTATAAAACAAATCATAGATAGTAAGGTGTCAATGTTGATGACGTCAGCGAAAAATAATGAATAATGAATTACTGTTTCAAAATAATTACCATACGCCAAGTTATTTATAAATTCGTAGAGTTTAGAGATTTACTTACATTGCGTTTAACCCTATTTTATGTTCGTAACTTTTTACATAAAAGTGAAATAATGCTCAAACTTTCTGACTTTTCCTAACTTTCAATTCCCAAAATATTGCTAATCTTCGGCATTTCGATTCTTCCAAACAATGGTAGACCAAAAAAAATAGGCGAATATTTTTTAATCTTCTTTAATAGGTCATATGTCACACAGTTGGATTCGAAATTTTATGCTGAATCTGCTTCTGATGTTTATTTTACATAAGTAGTTACTTGTAATACCTTTTTGCATCAAAACATTACACATATGCAAAATATGAATTCATACCGACGATAAGATATGACGTCATAAGTAAGGGGCACCTGTTAATTATTTTTATGCTAAAATGTACATTATAGTTTTTTGAAGTACCTTTGGTGTAAATTTGAACGAAAAGTATATGGCCGTTTAGATTTTATGGAGGGGGGGGGCTCATCCCCTCCCTGGCTTAATAGGGTTAAATATCGGCAGATTATATGAAGACAGGAACATATCATAGGGCAAAGAGTTCCATAGCTTTGCGGAATGAGGAAAGAAGCTAGTTTCATGAAACTTACAATAAAATTTAGGAATGTCGAGAAATAATGGGTGATTTAAACATAGTTTGGAGAAGCGAGTTTTTCGAGTGAAAGAACGAAGAGGAGGAAAAAAGGAGTGTAGTTTGTGAGAGCATTTACCATGGAAATAGCGATAGAAAAGAGAGAGGCTAGAGATATTTCGATAATGAGAAAGAGGCTGAAGGGTTGAGTATAATTTGTCATCTATTAACCCTTTAAGAAGATGTTGGACACAGTCAAGCAACGATAGTGATCGTTTAGAAGCTCCTCTACATATTTGACAATAATATGCCATGGTTGGACGAATTTGGCTTTTGTAGAGGATAGGTTGGTTCCATTTATAGAGATTATGGAAAAAGCAGGAAATTTATGATGATGAAAGGAAACGAGTTTGGTTTTTGCTGCATTAAATTAAACAAGCCACTTCTCTCAACAGCTGAGAGGTCAGAAGTTAGATTGGTTGTTACAGTGTCAATGTTTTCAGTTGAGGATGTAGAAGAATAAATAGTGCATCTGCAAATATGTCAATTAGAGAAGTAAGGAAGATCATTTATCAAAATGATAAATAAATTGGCTCCAGCACAGAGCCCTGAGGAACGCCAGCATTTAAGCAACATAAACCTGTAATGTCAAGAGAAAAAGAAATTTCGAAGAGGGCATACATAGGAGAAGAAGTGCGTGTATCGAGATAAACTATTAATATACTACATCTGTCCTCGTCACTCAATTTATTTTTCAACGAAGAAGGATGGTCTTGCGGTAATTTTACATCCAGGTGATACACGAGACAGAAAAGTACGAAAAGCTCAGCTACAAGTGCGTTTTTCGTTGAAACTGATCATATAACTTATTAAGTCGGTGAGAATCGACAGCTGAAAAGTTTGAAAACACGGATTTATATAAATCGAACAAATTTAGAAATGCTTATGGAAGTCGATTACTAAAAAGTAAAACACGTGGTTAATCACGTGGTTAATCGACGCAAGTCAAGCGGTTTTATCGAATGTTGTAAACTGAGCGTTGAAATAAAATAAGATAATTATGTTCAAACTATTTTATATTGGTTATCATGGCGTGTACCGTATATTATACGGACTGTATACGGACTGCTACAGTCTTTGTATACGGAAGTACCGTGTTCGGTAGTCATAGCACAAATACGTATCCGTACTCGTCAGTCTTTCACGCTGTGTCACTTTGATTGCAGTAACCTTCGTTCACAGCAGCATCGCGCATCTTTTCTAAAGAGCTATTTTTACTTTCTGTTTTGAAAGTAAATCAGAAAGTTCTGGAGACGAGGTTTGGAGACGAGGTTTGTCACTCACCGCTATTGCTCATTGAACCACAAATATTTATGTTATAGAGAGAAGATAAAATTCTCCGCGTCATTCTCTGCTACCAAAAGACATTAACACATTACCATTTGTGTAACTAATATGAAGCAGTCGCATACCGTTTATGATATACAGAGATACATATCGTTTATGATATACAGAGATACAGTATTACAACATCAAGATTAACCCAGTGCGTTCTTAGGTCTCCAGTTGATTGTTAAAATTACCCTTCCTCCGAAAACATCTTTTTTTGAAGATTTTAAGAAAACAAAAAGAAACTACACAAAAGGGTGTTAAATGTTATCTTTATAAGAGCATATAGTTTGTAAGATCGTAAGGTTTAGCTACTAAACATTAAGGTGGTATTGGTAAGAACATCAGGTAGCTAAGAAGAAATCAAAATTGACTCAGTATTTTTTTTATATATATACATACGTATATAACATGCTGATTCAAAATTACTGGGCCATATGCAAGCTATTTGTTATCTAAATAAACACCAGGCTATTTTTATCAATACACAGGTTATAAACAACAGGCTATTTTTATCAATACGCAGGTTATAAACAAAGCATGAAGGTAAGAACATAACACAAATCTATAAAAGTTTTGTTAAGTTTCCTGACAACTGTAGCTCAATATCAAGTTTCATTAGCAAGAGAACACTAAAACATTAGGTTTCATCTTTAATAAGATCACGTGACAAACTTGATAAAAGCTAGATGTACACGGCACGATTAATCGAGCCAATTTTTCCTAGCATCTTGACAAATCAGTTACGACTCCGATATATCTTTACTCTTTCCACTTTATTGTTCTGGCATCTTTACTATGTGGACTTTGAACAAGTCTTTACTGTGTGGACTTTGAACAAATTTTGACCCACCAAGTTCCGTTTTTGTGGATTTTAGTCATTCCAGGAATGTGGTCAAAATCTTCAAAATTTCAAGTGATATTTCGACCAATCTATGAGAATCTATTAAAATTAGATGCTGGGTCATTTGCGTCACACTCTTCAGAAATCTACAGGAAAATAAAAATACGTTTCATTGTTACAATAAAAACCGTAACAAAATCAAATATTCTGTTTCTATGTTTATGTGAAATCCACCTGCTATAGCGTAGTCAAACGATGTCATTGTTCGACCATGTTTAATTTGAAGGGTTTCTTCAAACGTTTTGTGACCATGAGTCTTTAACTACAAAGCTACAATCCCTCAAAATAATCTTTGAGACAAAGTGAAATTTGACTAAAAATTTGGAATTTCAACTAAGACGGAAAGCTTCAAAATCTGATTAGCAAGTCAAACAGCACGAAAATTCGAATTTGTTCCAAGAGCCTGGGTACTAAAAGTGCTGGAAACAATAAATCTCTAGAGACTTGTCTTCAACATATTCAGGCTGTTACAAGCGGTCAAGTAAGTTAAATCTACTACAGGAATACGGATTTTAGAAAAACCTCCCTTGTCTCAAAAATTAAAGGGTGTATACGCCCGCCATCCTTTTCCCAAAAACACAGAAAACTTACAGATATATTGACAGGACTAGGTTTTATATATTTAAACACTTTTCCCGCCTCTGGTGCAGAAATTATATTATAAACATAAGGGAACAAGTCTTTTTTCGTCAAGAGAGAAAAGCCCTGACAAATATACAAGCTCGTCCTCATGGGATTTTAACTTAATTCTGCATATTTTAAAATAAACATTAAGCCAAAACATCAAAAAGGAACGCGATTTGGACAGATTTGTATTAAAATTACCGAATTTAATGTTTTGTTGTGAAATTTCATCTACATGCGCTCACATAAATATTTGAGACTAAGTAATATTCATGCAAAAATCACTGACACAAAAAGTCTTAAAATTTGATTAGCGTCGAACGGCACGAAAATTCGAATTTGTTTTAAGCCTGGATACTAGTTATACAGTTGTAGAACAGGCATGGTTATGACAACCTCGTTCCCAGGGCTTCTTCTCTCTTCACGTTTAACGCTATGAGAAGAGGAGAGCTCCTCTTCTCATAGCGTTAAACGTCAAGAGAGAAGAAGCCCTGGGAACGAGATTGATGGTTATGATATGGTTTATGAGTTAATGGTTTGATTTAGAATAGGTGCATGATATGACTATAATACTTACGTTTGTTGCCCCATGAGAAGGCATAATGGCAGCAATGTGACGACGTCATGGTAATGTTATAGCAATCTTCCGATAATCGTACTTCCAGTTACTAGTTTCCTTTCGTACTTGAGCACTTGACAGATCTGGACATCCTGAGAGATGTAAAGGCTTAATGGCAGCGTATGATGGTGCCAGTGATATTTTATTGGATTATTTTTGACATTTTTAGACCCTTGCTTGTTCAGATCATCAGTTTTTGTTACTTATCTATTCATAGTTTAGAGTTTAAAATACATTAACAAATAGGATTGTTAGAAGCAAAAAGGCTCAAATCCTCTAGCCTGCATGGGCTGATTTTTTTATTATAAAAACAAAACCAAGACTGTTATATTAATCAGGCACCCCACAGTTTATCTAAGTTTACGATACTTGTAAAATTTGTCAATGCTCTTGGTATTCTTAATTATCCAGTGTGAGTTGTATCTTTAGGCTTTTTCTTTGGAAAGTGACGCTCCATTCCAGTGATGCTGTTTGAGTCTGTCAAACATAAAATCCTTTACAGTCAAGTTCAAATGGTGGCGTTGTATGATTCTCCTTATCACGGACGTGAACCCAGATACTAGTAGAATCAGTAATCTAGTTGCGAGTTGGAATTCACGAGTTAGAAATCACGAGTTGCTACGTGGAAATCACGAGTAACGAGTTGAATTTAACAGTGCGAGTTACGAGTTGGAAATCACGAGTTGAATGCGTGCACCCAAACGGTCATTCGTCATTTTGAATTACTGTTATATTGTAATCCTTCACGTTCGAATTACGAATTACGAGTTACGAGTTTTACTTGTTACCAATTCTGAATTACGAGTTAGAAGTTTACAAAAGCATACTGAAGATTAAATGAACTCTGAAAAGAATGTTTGTGTAATTTTACGTTGTTGCCATAGTGACCTCACATTTGGTACTGGGTGTAGCAGATTTTTTTTTTAAAAAAAAATCGTGGCGTCATTAGCAAAATTTGCTTCCGTCAGCAAAAATTTATTGCCATAACAGTATCTTATTTTATGGAATACGTATGTAGAAAGTTTCGAAAAAATTATTCCGCCTAGCAAGAACTAGAAACAAAAGTCTAAAAACATTATATTTTGCCATATAATAACAAAAATGCTGAAGTCAGCAAAAACAAATTAATGCTAAAATGTAAAATTTATAATGGACTATATGCTCTAACAGCCCGCTGGTAATACCAAACCCCTCAAAGGCGTGGCAGATATAGGGTTAACGCGTTTTGTGGTAATGAATTCTGACGTCAATGTATTACATTAACTGCGCAGAAGAAAGTAGACCTTCGTTAATTCGAATACCCGTTATTTCGAACTTTCTTTATTTCGAACACATATTTTGGTCTCCAGAATTTAAATTTGCCCTAGAATGCATTCGGTATTTCTAGTTCGAACATTTGCTACAAACATTGATAAATGGAGATTGTTCATTGATCTGATTGGTTAATTACTGCTAAGTGTCTCCGAAGGTAATGCTTTGATGAATCATAAAGTACGACATTCGTGCTTGTTACACTCGTATTCGTTCCAAGTCCGCAATTAAGACACTGAAACAAAGTTGAAGACGTTGTTACACAGCGTCATTACTGAGGACTTTGAACAGGTATTTTCTCACTGGGTAATCACATGTTAAAAAGCTTGTTTAATCCTGGCTTCTACAATATTGGTCTTGATAAGATCTTTTACGAATATTGACGAATGTACACTTAGAGAATTATCGAATAGATTTAAGACTCAGGATTTAGAGATCTTTTTGCAAATTCGAAAAATTCTGTTGTTTCTAGCAGCATAATACCTACAAGCAATCACATAAATATTTGAGACAAGGCAAAATTCGAGCAAAAATTCAGAATTTTCAATCGGATAAAAA
>JAULBZ010002938.1:0-17555 GCA_032360805.1 Neoturris breviconis
ACGGCATTTACGCAGTTCCGATTTTCCGATTTCGTTCCGTTTGTGCCGATTCTGGTAAAACTACGACTACAGTCTATAGCAAGTGATGCGCAGGTGGGTTCTTTTAAATGTTACTTTAAGGAAAGGCAAAAACTTTCGCGGGAAGAAACTTTCGCGTGCCAAAAAAAACGCAAAATTTTTGCGATTAACTTTTGCGTATGGTGGTTTTTAGGACAAATTTCGCGAAAAAAACTTTCGTATATTGAAAAAAAGGCTATTTAGGGGGGAAAAAACTTTCGCGAATGGCAAAATCCAAGGAATTTTTTTTTTATATATTTCATTAAAGGCTATCAAGCATACAACTTATACAAACAAGTTTAGTTAGTCTTCAGGCTCCTTCCGCTCAGAGACGCTTTCGTCATCACTAGGTTGAATTCTGCTGCCACATAACAATTCAGATTCATCTGGCGTGACATCACAAATTGCCAAAAGATGACAATCATGTAGCTGTTCAATGTCATCGCCAAGCATCGGATCTATATCATGAAAAGGATTAATTGAACGTCGTCAATACTAATGCCATCATCTAGTTGAGCCTTATTGAGTCTATTATGCTGTACTTCAATGAAAAATCTTCAATTCTGTTAAAATCTCTTAAGCCCAGTCAAATTAGGTTTTTTTTGGACTAAAAAAACTTTCGCGTTTTGAGAATAATCCTTATTTTCACGGAAAAAACTTTCGCGTTTTGCTGATTTGAAATTTTCAAAGGAATTAACTTTTGCGAAAAACGCGAAAAACGCTAAAGTTTCTTCCTGCGAAAGTTTCTGCCCTTAAAGTATCAGGTCTTATAGCCCATCGGGTAAAAGCTATTTCTTAGTTCACAGTAATAGACACCACTAAAACAACATTGTTCTATTTTCTGTTTTTTATCTATGTTTCTTTTCTTTTTTTATCTTCTTTTTTGTATTTTTTTAACATTCTATTATTTATAACTTTTTGCCAAGTTCTATTTTCTCTTTTATTTCGTCATTTTGTTACCTTTTTTTTACTTCTTTTTTTGTCAATTTTTTTTATCGCCATTATTTATTAAAATAAGGTACTTGAGGATTTACGTAAAAGTCCTATTCGACACAATTTGTTTGCAATATTTTAGCGTCAAAATTTCCGTAATGAAAATATATTAAAAGTCCAAAAGTTCCGACTTTGTAAAACGGTTCTAGGGACAGAGATGGAGATAGAGGCAACAAAAGACAAAACAAATTGAAAAAAAAAAATGAAAAGAAAACAAATTGGCAAAAAAAAGGGAAAAAAAAGAAATTGGCAAAAAGAAAAGAAAAAAATAGTCACAATTGACAAAAAGAATAAGAAAAAATAGAAATAGACAGGAGTGCAGTGCCTTCTTCAGTCACTGCACAAAAGGGAAGTTATTGCATTGCAACAAATTTATACTTTGAGCAACCAATTTCTTCATGAAACGTTTGTTTTCATTATTTCTAGGAAGGTGTACAGGGACATGTACATACATCCATGGATTCATGTATACTATGCATAGTATACATCCAGGGATTCATGTATGCATGGACTCGCGATACAAATTCATTGCAAATAAGGGAAATAACAAACGTAAAAGCTACTACAAAACTATGATTTATTTGCAACAATAAATTGTATATACATTGAATACTTGTCATTAACATTTAATTTCACTTCACAATATACAACATCAATCCCAGCGATCGACGTTAAGAGAGAAGTAGGCCTGGGATTCCTGTTGCACAATATACACACTGTCAATATAATAATCTATTTTTGTGAAAGAATTTGTCAAGATTTTTTCTCTACTTTTTTCTCGTGTTCATCCATCGTTTCATTGTTAGTTATGTTAAAACTATTTCGTGATGATGTGCCAACTGGTTCTCCTGCGTGAATAAGATCTTCTAAAACAAAACAAAATATATATTATACTTTCCTGCCGGCACGTGACGTTTTTTCAACGTAAAAAAGACATTGTTTCTCATACCCACTATACACGAAAATGACGCTCTTGATTATATCTCTGCACGAAAATAACGCTCTTGATATATCTCTGCACGAAAATGACGCTCTTGATCAGATTAATACCACAATAACGAACTCTTAATGTTTTTTAATAACATTGTACTTTGTTTGTCTTAAATTTTTATTCTACTGGAGGGGGGGGCACATTGTGCCACCCTGTCATACTTTTTTCAAAACTTTTGAATGAATAGCTTGTATGACTAGTCATTTTGGGACTTTTCCTATAATTTATCTAGCGTCATTTTGTTTTGTTTTTCTTTGGTAAGTAGGGATAATTTTCCCTTATTAACCAATTTTTTGACAGGTGATAAAATTTCACCTAAAGCATTTTTTTGTGCCACCTGTTTTTTCTTGATGACATCATCATAAGTCATCACAAATATAATCATGCAAAAATGTTTATTATGAGTTGACCCAACGTTCTGGAAAGTTTTAACACTACAGCATGGTTCTATCAAAAGTTATGGAGGGGGACACATTGTGGTTTGATATTCTAGGTAGAAACTTAAAATATATAGCCAAGGGGACAAAAGCTTATTCATAGTCAGCAGTAAAGACGCTAGAACAACGTCGTTCGGCGTTATTCTAACGTCTTTACTGCGGACTTTGAACAAGTTTTCACTAAATGTGAGGATAGGGGACTTGCTAATAGTTATAGTTGCATTATTATAAACTCGTCTTTACAGTCACTTGTTTAAGCCAACTCTGCTTCCGTGATCAGTGCAAGTTAATGTTAATTTACACCAGGTGAATGGCAAAAGAAAACATGACATTGGTAGAGATTGATATCACACATTCTGTGACGTCTATTTCCACCAATGGAATGTCTTGGGAGTTCCCTTACAACCACGAAATGTTCATAAGTTCGATATTATTTTGCCACAGGAATTGATACATAAATTTACTAATAGTAATATCACCAAAACAACTTTATTAGAGAGCTAAAATCTGTCCAAAATTCAATATCGTATATTCACTCTTTGTATACAGTTTATTCATTCACTCTTCGTATACAGTTTATTCATTCACTCTTCGTATACAGTTTATTCATTCACTCTCCGTATACAGTTTATTCATTCACTCTTCGTATAAAGTTTATTCATTCACTCTTCGTACACAGTTTATTCATTCATTCAACTTTCGGTTTAAGTTTAATTTTTTAGTCGATCCTTTATAAGAATATATTGTACCTCTCATTGATGTAGCTCTTTCTATACCAAAATATTTCCCTAATGAATCTTTATTCCGTTTAATCATTTTCCGACGATGTCTTCTATAAAATAAATAAATGTGTATTTGTTAATTTATCCAACGAGCAAACATGTTCTCTTTCCTAGTGGGCAAAATGGCGTTGGAATAACGTCGAAACAACCTCAAAACGACGGCGCAACGTCGTTCTGACGCCGTGTGCCGGTAGTATTAGAAACCAACGAGTTTGGCATCCTCTTTTACGGATATGATCCTTGCCGGCACACGACGTCGGATCAACGTCAAAACGACGTCACGACGTCTGTTTTCTAATTATTCTTGTATTGTTTTTTATCTGTTTTTCGTTAAGAATAACAGTCTATTTAGCAAACGCAAAATGACATGTTAGGGTTCCGGTTAAGATGCTTTAGATCAACTGGTTTGTTATTTGCTGAGTAGACAACTTAGTCTTGATGTAATCGAGTAAAATCTCCAGTTATGACGTCTGGTATTAAATTTGATTCTCCCCAAATAATATTTGATTTTAACAATTCTCTGAATTGAACGCACATCAATGAAGTTGAATATGGGTCACTAAATATTATTCTTTCTTTTCCTTGAATTTCTTGATGACATGTTGATACATACCTGAGTGCACATAAACAAACAGTCCAAGCTGTTCCCAACACACTTATACCAATAACCAAAGCGCTAACAACAAGATACACTAAACTCCAGTCTAAACATACTAGAATGGTTGTAAACGTTGCCAGTACCCATTGTAAGTAAACATGAAAACGTTTTTTTACAACTGGGTATAATCTCTCATACAACCCCTCTGAGGTTATGTTTACCTTTTTGCATGGTTCATTGAAGAGGGATACCTAGGTGGATCATCCGGTGAATATTTTACGTTTGCAAACACAAGTGAAATATTAACCTTATTCAGGCCGGGCATTCTGGGGCTCTGAATAGCCGGAGGGGCACAAAGTGCCCCCATCTCTCCCCTATAACTTAGGCAATGATTTTTTGAGCAATAAATCAAAATCTGATTCAATAAAAATCTAATGACTACTCAATGCATTTTCATATGAGAAATTTCGTGAAAAGTCTTGGCAGTAAAAAACAATGGAAATCTGCCCCTTTTATTGGAAAGTCATGACTTTTGCCCGCTGATTTTAGAAGAGCTATAATGGTGGTCATAAATATTTGGCAAGATGGAAAATTCGTGCAAAAATATGGAATTTGACAATAGTAAAAAATTTCACAACATTACAACTCATACACATTTCTAATTAAAAGTATCTGTATAGCTTAAAGTTTACATTTAAAAACTCTGACTTGACAATCAACAAATTCTTTAATATATGGTTAAGGTATGTACCTGCGTTTGCTAACTTATCTTCCGCTTTCTTTCGACCAGGTGCTGTAATATAAGCAATCTGTGATCTTTGAGCAGAACCCGGGGGAACAGGAACCGCAGAACACAGTTCTGGACTTGCACAATCACCAGCATAGCAATTATCTCCTATCATCAATGCTAAACAAATGGTCAAATTATAACCTTTCCTGTACCTGAGTCAACGATCTTGCAATTGAATGGTTTCTTCGTACGAAATAAACTAATCCATTGTAAGCTCGTTGATACAGGAGTAAGTCCTCTCCAAAAAGTCATTTGAAATCAGATAAGCTCTGGGCTTATCTTTCGGATTTTACGGCAATAGCTTACAAGTAGTCTGAGGAAGGCTGCTGTTAGAGTTATAGCACAAAACGGAAATTTACGGCTTTCACGCGGAATTTTCCGCCTGTTGAAAATTAACCTTTACGGTGGTTGTGCGACGGTTACAGGGAATGCTTAATCTAAGATGCGAGTAATATGCGGGTGAAAACGTGTTCATAGTCCGCCGTAAATACGCTATGATAATGTGTTCAAAATTGTTCTAGCGCCTTTCCTGTGGACTTTGAACAAGTTTTTACCCACTGGGTATACCTAAATCGCAATACTTTTCTTCACAGCATAAAGCTGCACAAACTTCAATGTCATCAACAGATGCCAGCATTGAAAAATTACCAGCTCTTAAACCACCCTTCAGTGTGTGGTTATACATTATGTGACTTCGTTTACAACGTGGATAACGCTTGTGGTTAACAAAAAAATCACTTTCAGCCATATTAGTTACTAAAAGAACAATAAAATTAGAGTGAAAATATTTGTGATAGCTACATGGGTTCTTAGGCAGCCTTTTTATGTTTATATTTTTGCTATTTTAAGTTTTACGTTTAAAAACAAGAAGAAGAAAAATTTTGCGAAAAAAACATTTCCAGGTAAAATCATAAATATATGATATCACTAAAAGATAGTAGTGACGTCATCAAGAAACCTTGGAACAAAATGTAGTTGACACTGATATTATACCAAGTTTCATGGTGTAAAACCAAGGCAATCTCAAGATCTCTAGGGGTTGGGGAAACCACCCCAACTTGTTTTGAATAGTCTAAAAAAGAAAAACTCCTACAAAACTTTTAAAGCTAAAATCAACAAACTTTTAGTACTATGGCCCGACGTAAAGATCTTACAAAAACAAAAGAGTGTAATCCAAACAAATTTTCTTTCCATTGATCGAGTGATCAAATTAATGGATGTTTTTGCTAACGGACTTGTTCCAGGAAGTATCATGTACGAAAGTGAAACAATTTACCCAGTCAGCAAAAACTTGTTCAAAGTCCTCAGTAAAGACGCTCAAACAACGTTATTCTACCGTCTTTACTGTAGACTTTGAACAAGTAATTATAACTACTCACTCGTGTCTTGTTCTATTGGTTCTTGTGTCCAGGCTAAATAAGCAACTTTCGGTTTAAGGTGTGTTGGTTTTGCAGGAATTGTTTGACATATCCTTTCATTATGACACATGACAGAGTAACAATATTGACCTAACATTAAAGCCAAATGTCCTTCATTTAAATCACACGCCCTTCCAATACAATCTTGTAAATGGGTGGCTTTTCCAAGTGGCGTGTAATTGCCAGCTCTCATTCCACCTATGATAAAAAATAAAGATCAGATTGATTGATTGATTAATTGACTAGCACCAATGGAATGTCTTCCTTTTGTTTTCGCAGAGAATTGTTACCATATTAACCTACTAGCCATCTCAAAATTTTCCCTAAAACTAGAACTTGTTGCAATGCAATAACTTTCCTTTGAGTTAAGGCCTGGGAATACCTACCAAATACCAGTCAAACATTTCATCAAACATCTTTTGAAAAAGTTTGATGAATTTGATGAATGTTTGATGGATGACTAAATTTTTCGAAATTCATTGAACATAGATATTTGATGAAATGTTTGACTGGTTTTCTTAGGCCTTTATTGCATTGTAACAAGCTTTATTTTGAACAACCCACGCTTCATTGCGAAAAGGTCTATATAAAAGTTGACCAAATTTGACCAAAAAATTTAAAAAGCAAAAGGTGTTAGTTATGCCTACGAACTTTCAAAGGTTTCTTCGCTTTCTTACTTTATTACTAAGTTTTATATACCGTATTACTTCAAATAAACACCGGGGGCGTCTATTTAATTCTAAAGGCGGCTATTTGAGGGAGGTATTTATTTCAAAATTTCGAAATTTGATATATATCAAAGATATATACATTTTTTCTTTAGTCACTTTTGTCCAGAACCAAATGATCAGCCTAGTATTGAAGATCCGAAACCGTTATATTTTAAAACAGATTGGAACTTGACGATTCCTGTAAAATGGAAGTTGTGACTTTAATATGTGAAAAACGTTTCGTCTAGTGGAAATCAACTCTAAGACTGGTCTATATAAAGTCCTGGATATCATCGTATATGGAACGTGTATTTCCATATATGGTAATACAAGGTAGATACCCCGGATTCAGTAGTTTTTTACATTGTGTTAGCTGGTAGCTGTATATAAGAATAGTAGCTACCCTACTAGCACACGAGATCGAAACAGCGTTGAAACAACATCGTAACAACGTCGCGACGCTGATTTAACGTTGTTTCGACATTATTCTGACGTCGCGTGCTAGCAGAAAACTTACCAAGTAAAGTTGCATTGTTGTATATTTTTCTCGCTTGACAAGTACTTGGTCTTAACACAGGAGCAGGTTTTTCAGATAACTTTACTGGAGGAACTTGATACTGTGGACGAGATGGTATAGCAGCTAAGGAAAGACGAGATAATAATTTACCTTTAGAAGTACACTCAAAAATCGATTGTACAAATACAAATTATATAGAAATAAAATTTATATACATATTCCCAGTCGGCGCGCGACGTCTAATCAACGTCGAAAATACGTTATTATGACATCGCGATGTTAAAACAATGTCTTTCTGACGTTGATTAAGATACGTCTCCTGTCGGTTGAGTAATGCTTATAGAAAGAAGAGAATATAATGTGAATTAGAACTATTTCGAAGGTAATACCGAAATATTAATCTACAACCAAAAGCACAAAATAGGACTGTATTGCAATCTACAGACACGTGCAAAAATACTACCGAATACGGTCCCATAAATTTACAGCCAGTGGGCAAAAACTTGTTTAAAGTCCGCAGTATAGACGCTAGAACAACGTTTTCAACGCTGTTCTAGCGTCTTTATTGCGGACTTTGAACAAGTTCTTGCCCACTTGGCATATATTGACTGACTGTGCACTACATTGTGTAGTCCTTCGCTCATTGAAGATTCTTCTAGGCTTTTTCTATGGTAGCTACAATCTTGGCCAAATATACTGTGGACAAAGTGAAATATTTGCAAAAATTCGAAATTTCAACACAGAGAAAAAGTCTATAATTTTGATTAGCAAGATGGCGCAAAAATCCGAATTTATTCTAAAAGCCTGGGTACTAGGCTGCTAAGAACAACAGAATTTTGCGAAAATTCCTAAGATCCTAAGCCTTAATTCTACTACATAAATATCTGAGATAAATCTCTAGGGACTTGTTGTGGTTGTATTCCGCGTTTTTGTCTTGCTTGTGGCGTGTATTGTTTGTCGAAATTTTAAAAAAGTTTATCCTAATGTCCAAGATTGTACATTAAAAAATGAATTAGGTACCTCTGTGTTTGTGTTCCCTTTCTTTTCTTCTGATATAAGCCACTCTTGGCGATTTATTGGTGGGTTTGGCTTTAATTGTTTGACATAATTCTTCGTTAACGCAATGCACTGCAATACAGGCTGTATCAATCATAAAAGCTAAATCACATTGCCTGAAATACAAGGATAAGAATTTGTAACTAACTAAGTAAGTAAGCGAGTAAGTAACAGGAGATAAACAAGTAAGTAACGGAAGATATCTTCAGGGCAAATCCACTAACAGAATACCTTGCAATTAAAGGTACATAGTCATCTTTTTGGACGAAAATCATACCCAGAAAATTTCAGAGTCCAAAGATATCAGAAAGTATCAAACTGAGGTATTCTTTTCCCTGAAAATGGGAATGTTTGAAACAAAGAAAACACTTTCATGTTGCTATCAAGATAAACTTTCATATGAACTTTAGTAGACAAATTTCCAACAAATTCTAAAAGTGATTTTGTATCCTTAAACGTTTGTAGCTTCTTCAGTTAAATCTCGAATAGTATTTTAGTATAATAATTAATCAAAGGAGCCAAATATTTGTTTCCACTAAGAGATCCCAGTTACGACATTGTTACAACGTTGCTACGACGTCGTGTGTCGGCAGCGGTAGTTCTACCTATCTAGGGTTACACTTACTAACTTTCTACTACGGCACACAATTTACTAATTCTACTCTACAGGATACATGGTAAAATAGTATCTAAATTCCAAATTTTAAGCCTATACGACTCCTCAAATAAATAAAAGGTCACGTGGCGCAGATTCCATGACTGTATACCGTAATGCCTCGATTAGGCGCCCCCTCGAATAAGCGCCCCATCGAATAAGCGCCTTCCCTCCTTTTTTGCACAAATTTCAATAAGCGCCCCTCTCGAATAAGCGACACTTTCATTTTTGTTAAATGTTTATTAAAGTTAGTTTCTTTAAAGCCAACTCGTTGAAAGCCGAAAGAAGACATTCCTTTTGTAGAAATTAATGGAACATGATGATTATGATGTGTATATAAAGAATAGCTCAAGTCCCAAAGCTCCAATCCCAAACTACAACAAAAGTCAAGTAGTTTGGAATTGGAGCTCAGGCTAATGAAGAAACGCTTCGTGTAATTTCAATAAGATAATTAGGTAGAAGTCAACATCAATCCTAGACTTATTGTCTTCTTACTAACCACCAGCATGAAAGCAATATTTGTTTAGCTTCCCACTCTCATCCTCTACGTCGGAACGTAATACCAGCAGAGCAAATACAAAGCATATACACCTACATCCATTTTCTTTTTTACTATTGTACAAAATTGTTTAAGCCAGTGAACGGTTGCGTCTGGCAAATATATTGTTGAAAAGGTAAAATAAATATCAGCAGTAGAGATAAACTGTAAAAGTGAATTAGCTATGACAATAAGAAGTGGAGCATTGGCAGACAGCATGACTTACATAAAATATAAACAATAGGAGCAATTTCTTTGTTAGCGGACGCTTTTAGCAGCACGTATGAACGCTAGGAATGTCCCTGACGTTCTTATCACGACGTTTGATCTTGTTGTTCCCACCAGATAATTATATACTTGGCAATAGCTAACATTTTCGGTCTTGGCGCAAGTTTGAGTCTAACCTTTCAACTTTTAATTTACGTCATATACTCTTAAAGCTTGGTTTTCACTAGGAGCCTGTAAAACGCTTAGACCTAAGCGTCTAATTAACATCCTAATGGAAACATCGTCGAGATTTAGAATAAACCAGTCAAATGCAAGATCGTTTAGGGTTAAACATATTCAGGGGTCCATATTAAGGCTACCTTAAAGAAACCAAAAAAGCAAGGTCAAATGTTCGTGTATTAAAGCGGCACTTAAAATTGGACATTTTGAATGCGTAAATTCGAAAAGATTTGGAATGGAAACATGAAAGTAAAGCGCCCGATTTTAAGTGATTTTTAGGAACAGTTTTTAGGCGCTTATTGGAAACGGAGCTTAAAAGAGCACTTTTCCGGTTAATCCCACTTATTATTTTATTTGTTTGTTTTCATCAAGAACAACAAACGCCTTATTTTCATTGTTTTATGAAAAATTTGGTAAACTTCCTTATTCATACATATGTGATCCGATTTTTATGATTGAAAATGTCAATTAAATATTTTTTTATAATTTGATCGTAAACCTCATTTCCTTCATAACGTCAAATATTCGAAATAAATACTTCTAAAAGAAGTTTTGAGATAACTCGGAAAACTCAGAAATTTTATTTCAATGAAAATTTCCTAATTATTTAACTCGGAAATTGTATTTATGTTTAACTCGGTTTATGATGTCATATTCGTAACTCGGGCTCCATAACTTGGATTTTTTAACTCGGGATTTCCAAACCTCTTTTACTTTCACCTACTATGCACTAAATCTGCTATGCAAAAATCAAATATAATCAATTGTGGCGACAGAATATATTGAATTTGACCTTTATAATAAGTTTACATTTTTTAATTGATTTCCATTGTTTCGGTGATTTATAAATGTGGTTTAAATGTCACTACTTGCGCCATCATTTTAAACTATATAAGTATACCTAATCCTTAGTAATGCACTGATTACTTCATCAAGTATCTTCTGTAATACACTACCAACTTGCAGGTAGAAGCAAGACACGTTCAATATGATTTCTATACTTTTTAATACTTTTCTTGTGACATTGACACTTATTACAGCAGTATCAAGCAAATGTGGTGATGAAGTTTGGACGTATTCTCATCCAGGAAATATTACACAATCAACAAAACGTATTGCTGTAGGATTGTTCTCAATTACTTCTTTTAATGATGTAACTTACTTTGATATCTACTCGTACATTGTTGATAGATTTAATGCAGAGTGGATTGATGATGAATTTGTATTGAGTTATGTAACTATAGATGTATGTAAATCGCCTTTTTATCTCTTGCAATCGTTAATGAAGATTTTATCCGATGAGAGATTTTCTAATACTGTACTCGTTACGTCTTATATTCCTAAACATCTAACTGAAGTGACTGCATCAATACTCAGTGTCTCGGGTATATATTACTCGGCGTATTATGAAACTGGTGAAATTCCACAGTATTTGGACGAGCTGGATAGAACAATGCTGTTCACACTAAACTGGGAATCAACCGAAGAAATAATTCGTAGGTATGTGGATGAAGAAAATATACGTAAATTTATTTATTTTGAAACCTGTGAAGAGAAAGAATCTTGCCAACCAATTTCAGATGATTTTATACTTAAAAATAAAATATGTTTCGAATACGATTTTTACATCAGCGAATATGATGAAGATAACGTAACCGCTGTGCAAAGTATTCTACAAAAGTGGAATGATAGCGCTCAGTTGATGATTCTCAGAGTTACACATGTTGATGATAGCTGGTTGATTCATACTAATTATGCAAACTCACCCACTTTGAGCTACCATGTTTTTCAAATGAAAGCTGTGAATAGTTATCTTTGGGAGAACCTTTGTCCTGGGTATCTGAGCAACGTAACATTATTTTATGAGCCAAATAATGCCAGCTTTTGTGAATTTCTAGACTTGAAACCGATCCCACCAGAGTTATGGTTATATTCAGTACCAAACTTTCTCTTTCCTGTACCGAGTAAATGGGATTATTACTCCTGCTCCTTCGACGAATCAATACTTAACGAGAAAATAGATTCAAAATGTGAAAAGGAGATGTGCGAAGCTGGTTCAGAATCAATATTCCTCAAATCCAATGGTAGCACAAATTCACATATGATCTACTCATGGCGCTGTCAGAAATGTAAAGGTAATTTCTACAAATTTACCATTGGAGATAGTCAATGCATGACTTGTTCATATCCTTTGTTAAGCAATAAAGACAACACGGCATGCTACGATCCTCACAATGAAGTGTACATGGTAACTACGAACCGAACTTTTATAGTATTTGTATGTTGTAACTTGCTAAGCTTCCTGCTTATCGGTTTTACTTTATGTATATTCTTAAAGAATTATCGAACGCCCATTATTACTTCATCCGATAAGATAATAACTTTTAGCCAACTGACATTATTATCGTTATTCAACATAGCGTTACCGTTATTGTTCTTAGGAAAGCCTACGTCACTTAAATGTTTTGTTCGACCCGTTTTCATTGGAGTACTACTCATTCTACCAGCTGCTTTAACGTTTATCAAAATGCAGAAAATGTTATTTATATTTCAATATCGCCATAAAATGAATAAAAAGGACATTCGAATGACCAAATCAGTACCGGTATTTATCTGTATTATCATAATGTTAATTGATGCATCAATATTTGCAATATCATTCGAAGCAAACAAACCAGAGGTTGAATCTATTACACATACTGAACTTCTTGAGCGACATATATATTGCAATTCAAATATTCATATCTTCATCCAATACATGATTCTCTTTATAATACAGATCATCAATGTATTTCAAGGCTACAGATCAAGACATTTACCTTCGACATATAAAGAAACATTTACAATTGCAATGTCATCGTTCATTTGTAATATTGTTATATCTGCTACAGCAATGATATATTTTACACAATCTGATCCATTTATGAAAGATTATGTCTTGATGTTTTCCACGGTATTGATCAATTTCGTTACTTTTGTTGTTGTTTATGGTTACAAAGTGTTTATTATCTGTTTTAGACCATCATTAAATACATTTGATCGAAGAAATACAAGCATCAGTAGTAGAAACAACAAGAGATATGACGGTAATGGTACTGTTTTGCACCAGTGAATTAGATGTAAAAGCAGGTTTCCACTAGGCGAATTCGTCCGCAAGAATTCTAAATGAAGCCCTCGCATGGGTTGAAAGCGACGTCACCTAGCGGATGACGTTGCTTTCAACCAATGTTATGGCTTCGTTAAGAATTCGTGTTATCAACATTTGTACTTTTTTACTTTTATAACGATTTTTTGGGCAATTTGAAAGATGGTTTTGAGAAATGACCGATACGTTTTAAATATCACGTGCTATAGCTACAAAAATGTCCAAATATGTGTCAATTAGGATTACACTAAATGTGACAAAGTTTCAAGATTTCAGCGTTCACACAAGAAAAGTTATTTAAAAAAATATGGCACCCTGGCGGAATCCCCAAAAACTTGAAACTGAACAAAAGAATGACTGTATAATAAATGCGTGTAATTTTTACAAAAGAGTTAACACGTCTTATCAGTATGCATAAACATGTTCAAAGTCCACAGTAAAGGTGTTAGAACAACGCTGAAGACATTGCACTAGCGTCTTTACCGCGGACTTTGAACAAATATCTGAGTTATCGTAAGTATTTTGTGTGAGTTTGTATTTAGGTGTGTGAGTTTACGGTGATTGTTTTTATTTTGTTAATATTTATGTAAATTAACAATTGGTACTAAAATATAAACACACTAAAAACATATTTAACCCTATTCGTACTGGGGGGTTTTTAGAGCTCCAACCCTATTCGTACTGGGGGGTTTTTAGGGCTCCATTAATGTTATGGAATTATGCTGTGACTGCTGTGAAACTTTCCAAAAAGTCAGATCAACTCAAAACTAAAAGTTCATGGTCATTATTTTCTTGATGACGCCATTAGCTACTTGAGATGACGTCATTCATCAAGACAAAATTGGTGGTAAGCTATGACATCATAAGTGTGAAACAATAGGGCATCTGCTATTTATTTGTATGCTAAAATGTAGTTTATAGCTTGAATTACCTTTGGTGTAAATCTGAAGGAAAAATATGCAGCCGTTCAGATTTTATGGAAGGGGCCCTCTCTCTAGACTCTCAGAGCCCTAAAAAGCTTAGGCCTAATAGGGTTAAAAAGGCATACCGTTTTGAGGGCTATGCTATATTATTTTGCAGTCAAAGTTCCCATTATCACTTGATTTAGCGTGATTTAGTTGGTACTTGGCTAGTATCTGCCAAAATTTAAAACAATATATTTACCTTATCTCACAGCAAAGTGCAATACACATTTCCATATTTTCCACCAATCCAAGATCAGTTAATTGTCCTCCATGCGAACCACCTTTTAATGTGACATTATACAGAATAGGACTGTGTGTACAGAGAAGTTCTTCATACAAATTCGAACTTTGAACAGGTACTAAAATTTAATAAGACTGTGTACGTAGAGAAACTCAAAACGCGTCAGCAGAAACGACGCTTAATTATGAGATAAGAGATAAAAACTTGGGTAAAAACCTATTCAAAGTCTAAAGACGTTGTTCGATGTTGTTCTAGCGTCATTAAACTTTAAATAGGTTTTTATCCAAGTTTTTATCTCTATATATAGATTGGAACTTTGAACAGGTTCTAAACACAAAAATAAAATTCTTCTGGTAACGAAAAAATAATGTTTTTTAAAAAAGCATGTTTCAGTTTTAACGATTAACTTTGTAGTAACACAAAAGGTCTAAGCCAATCATAATTAAGGAAATTTTGTTCTAAGCCAATCATAATTTAAGAATATAATTTTACCTTCATCTTTAGTTTCCCTGTTATCATTGTTTTCTTCTTCCTTTTGTTGCGGCTCAGGGAAACTAGATCGAATGATATCTTCATCTTGTGGTTCCATTGCGTCCGGATTTGGAATAACAACACGCCTAACTTTCACTAATTGTACATTAAAATTTTCACTTTTAGCTGGCGTGGTCTCACAGTGTTGGTCACTATAACAAGACACTGCATAACAATGATTTTCAGGCATAAAAGCCACATCACAATCTGATACTTTACAACACATTAATTTACACTGGTGAATATTAGTAGTGTGACCAAGGTGCGTAAATACACCAGCTTGTTTATTACGTCGAAAGGTATGATTAGATAAGACATTTTCATACGCACATCTTTTTGGTTTACCGTGTCTATCTAAAATATGCGTTTCTTGTCCGTATATATTTACACACATCATATAGAATATTAAGATGAGAATGACGTAACGTTTTAATTTCCATTTACTGTGTTTGAAATATATTTGTCTTTGAATAAAATTGCTTTTGCAAGTACACATGTCTATTTGAACTGATTTTATTCTGGCATATTTATAAATTATCAATCTTCTATATAAATAACACAATAGCCTCAAATATAAAATTTACACAGGAGAGAGTCAACGAACGTGCAATGGATTGGTTATATCGTACCAACCAACCAATTGCAAGCTTGCTGACCTTTCTATTCATTTTTTCGCTTTAACGATTTCTATATTTTAATATATTTCCCCAACTAAATAATACTTCGTTTCACCAGAAATAAGCGAAGTCCGTGATTTATACTTAAATTATACAGTTTGGTATTCTTTCTAATATTTCAATTAATATCGAACGTTCGAATATTCTATAAAATCATACCGATTATGATAAATTTGCAGAAAAGCTCATTTAAATTAGCCATGTGTTAAGTATAGGGAAGGCCGCAATATGTGCAAACGCTTCGTTGAGTTCTGAGTAAACCTTATAGACCTACAGCTCCATGCTTTGCTATTCTTGCATTGTAGCTAAAGATGGCTAGTAAACCTTATATACCCAGAGCTCCATGCTTTGCTATTCTCCCATTGTAAAGTTAGCTAATAGCATTAACTTGTACGGGTTTGTTAGTTTTTTTTGTCTAAATTGATAAAAGGAGGAATAATTTTTTAGAGTAGCTAATGCTAATTTTCTTATATTTGACATTTGACGAATTGTTTAATGAGAATTGTCCGTTCATACGGAAATCACGATTCGCAAATCTCCAAATCTATGCTTTTCTGTATTTCTTTGCCATCCTACGAATTACAGAGGAAAAACCTGAAAAAGAAAGCTATGTTTGTTGGAAAAGAAAAAATCAAGTTCTCTTTTCTTTAGGTCCTCGTTTCTCCCTGAATGAATCGTTTGCAAAAGGGGGTTATGTCCAATATCTCTTCTAAGACAAATATATAGGCCTTGTCTTAAATGGTAAAGAAGTCAGTGAAGAAAGTTAGGCCCTTTAGATAATGAAAACTTAAAGCACTGGTCAAATCAGAAGGCAAAAAGATATGAGAAAGATAAAGAAACAAAAACGATTCTTCTTTCTTAAGTTTATGAAAGAAAAAATTTAAAAAAAACCCGCCGTTTCTTCTGCCAAATACGTCGCAATTTTTATTCACCAAAAACATCTAGAATTGTTCCCGCGTTTTCTGGGACGTTACAGAAGTAGAAAATGGGCCAAAACGATCCTAAATAGGATCTGGAAACGCAGCTTTATGCTACGGTCAACATCAGCAGATCATTTGCTAAAATGCATGTCAAATTTCAGGTGAAAACCATCCAGCCGTTTAAGAAGAATTATACACCCCATTCTTAGTTTTTAGTAAACTCATTCACTCATGACAAGAGAAAGGTTTCTTATCCTTAAACTTGGAAAATATTTGTAGAACTAAAAGTTTATAAACCCTTCTTCTGTGTCGTTTGATTTTTTATTGAATTTGTTCAAATTTACTTTCTTTAAATCTACAGAGAAGAATGCGGAGTCAATGATCTTGCAATGTACTTTGTACTGAAGTGGCTTCTTGCTTCCATTGCAACATCATTGACATAAAAACTGTGCGGTTTCTGTACAGTTTCATTTTTGTTGAATTTGTTCAAAATTTAATTTCTTAAAATTTTGTTTTTTAAATTTTGAGATTGTTTCTGAATTCAATCAAGGATTCTCTTCCGCATATCCATTCCCTACTATAGTAACCTTTTGTATATTTAACATTACGTTCATTTAAAAACTTCCTTGTTAAAACTAAACAGTTTTCCACAAATTCTATAGTCATGTACTAAAGTTTGATTTCCATTGCCGGAAAATTTCGCGCGAAATTCAAAAGAAGACATTCCATCAGTAGAAACTATAGAAACTGACATCACACTTGTGTGATGTCAATTTCTACCAATGAAATATCTTATTTTTGGTTTTAGCTACACGGAAGTTTTGGCTTAATTAAAATCTAAGCAAACCTGAAAATAATTGCAAAATAGATAAAGCTGGAACAGTTCCTCCACAGGTGATATTCGAGAGTTATTTTTAGGTTTAGATTTGGTAGAAGTGAAACAATTTTTTTTTTTAATTTTCGCGCTTCTACAAGCCGTAATTAAGAAACTGTCTATTTGATTAGTTGTGTCTACAATCCCTCACGTAAATATTTGAGACAAGGTGAATTTTGTGCAAAAATTCAGAATTTCAAATTAGGCAAAAAG